>JAZGTH010000039.1:2507500-2515000 GCA_036877525.1 Chromobotia macracanthus | reverse complement strand
TGTCTTATACTGTATGTGTGTGTCTTATACTGTATGTGTGTGTCTTATACTGTATGTGTGTGTTGTCGTATGTGTGTGACTTATACTGTATGTGTGTGTTGTCGTATGTGTGTGTTGTCGTATGTGTGTGTCTTATACTGTATGTGTGTGTCTTATACTGTATGTGTGTGTTGTCGTATGTGTGTGTCTTATACTGTATGTGTGTGTTGTCGTATGTGTGTGTCTTATACTGTATGTGTGTGTTGTCGTATGTGTGTGTTGTCGTATGTGTGTGTTGTCGTATGTGTGTGTTGTCGTATGTGTGTGTCTTATACTGTATGTGTGTGTCTTATACTGTATGTGTGTGTCTTATACTGTATGTGTGTGTCTTATACTGTATGTGTGTGTTGTCGTATGTGTGTGTTGTCGTATGTGTGTGTTGTCGTATGTGTGTGACTTATACTGTATGTGTGTGTTGTCGTATGTGTGTGTTGTTGTATGTGTGTGACTTATACTGTATGTGTGTGTTGTCGTATGTGTGTGTCTTATACTGTATGTGTGTGTTGTCGTATGTGTGTGTTGTCGTATGTGTGTGACTTATACTGTATGTGTGTGTTGTCGTATGTGTGTGTTGTCGTATGTGTGTGTCTTATACTGTATGTGTGTGTTGTCGTATGTGTGTGTTGTCGTATGTGTGTGTGTCTGTATGTGTGTGTTGTCGTATGTGTGTGTTGTCGTATGTGTGTGTCTTATACTGTATGTGTGTGTTGTCGTATGTGTGTGACTTATACTGTATGTGTGTGTTAGAGAGAGGGTACGCAGAAAGATTTTATTGTATGTCATTGTATAAGTTTGGAAAACCCTCCCCTGCAGGCTGGATCTGCTTTGTAGGGGCTTGTAAAGAGAAAGTTGGTGAAAGATGTGTAGCAGTATGGAAGTATGCTGTTTCACCCTTGTGTTTTTGGTAGCACTTGTGGCTGATTTAATGGTGACCAACATCGCAGCTAACAATTTCAGGCTGTAAGAATGTTCCCCTAACGTTTAAAGTAACCAAAATGTTAAACATGTTATACTGAAAGTTGTACAAATGTTCAAAATGTCCATAAGCAAACATTTTAAATATTCTGTAATGTTTTTAAAACATTCCACTAATTACTTAATAACAACGTTTTTGATGCGTGACAAATAAAGTAAAAAAATAACTAACTTCTACTAACATTTTTGGTACCTTTGAAGTAGAACATTTAGAGAACGTTCCGTGTTAGCTAGGATCTTCTCTCGATGGTTTATATTCTCATTGTGCATTCCCATAACCTTGTGTAGTATGAAGGGCAGATCATTGTGGTTCTACAAGTGATGGTACTTTAGATACTAGGCAGCACTTATTCTCTCCCTCCTCTTTGTTTTACACACCACAATGTAAAGCCCTGCCACGTGCCGTCCATAACAAACGTCTGTACTGTACTTAACAAGAGCAGTCAGCTGTTCTATTGGAAACGCTCAGACAATCGATGGGAATGCGTGTATTCAAGGTCAACATTGATTTTTCCTGGGATTCAGATATTGCTTTGTTCACCACCAAACTGCTATGCGACAACATTAAGCTTATTCATTAACATATATAGAGAGTTAGAAGGTACATTGTGTATAGACTGTATTTCTGTTAGTTAGTGTGTCTTTTTTGTAGTTTGATCATTGAGGCTACATATAGAGACACTGTAATAAATTCATCCTTGCTAATATAATCAGCTTGCATTTTTATTCGTATTCCTGCTAACAATTTTTGGTTGTAAGAATGTTCCTGGAACGTTTCCATTAAGTAACAAAACATGAAAAACATTATTTTGAAAGTTCAAGGAATTATAATGTTGTATTAACAAAATGTTAACACCAGTAACACCTTAAGATTAACGTTATTTGTATATTTAATATATAGCGTTAAAGACGTTCTGCCAACGTTACTGCAAGATTTGTAACCACCTCATTGTTGGTAGCATTGATACCAGTGATGGTGCTTAATGGAGATTTCATCAGATTGCCTTTAAGTGGCCTTGGAGAGAATTTATAGGCTCTGTTATAATTCATAAAACCATCTCAATGCATGTAACAGATGTCAGATAAACGGAGCTCATAAATGTTTTAAGCAAAGCCTGTTTTATGGAGAACGATGCATGCACGCCCCGCTGATACTCTGGGTCACCTCTTGCCCACTTCTGATGTAGCGTGTTAGCAGACTGATGTTTCTCTAGTACATTGTTCAAGACCGCTTGTTTAGCTGTCTGTTCAGCTGAACTGAGGCGAAACCACACAGCACACAGCTGGTGCTCAACACAATATGTCTCAAGCCATTGATTTAAAACACCTTTGACTTCCTTATTTTTCGGAAAGAGATTATTCTGATTTTTTTTGGTGCTTTTAAAACCATTACTGTTAAGATGATCTCAGGAACTGCACTTCTCAGTTTTTCCCAGAATCAGTTTTAATGAATCATTTTAAGGCTTCAGCCTTCATCTTGAAAGCCTTTGTGATCTGATTGTTTATTATAAAAGCTATTTGAGTAGTTCAGGGTTAAAAACCAAAGTTCATTTTGTTCTTAAAGCAAATGCATGCATTTAAAGAGGACCTGTGTTACTTTTGTATTGCATTTTATTTTTACCTCTAAAGTCTTCTTAACATAATGTTACTCTAAGTTCCCTGCGCCAAAATATATACTATAAAGGCTGTTTTTGCTACCGTATCTTTAAAAAAATTATATGTAAATAACCTTGTTTGGCTAACTGATTGGCTAACTCATTTGCATACTGAAAACTACCAGTAGCACTAGATCATCTGTCATTTATCAGAGCAGGCCAGGTAGCTGAATGTAGGTGTTGATATGTAAACACTCATGCTGATTTGCTCTTGTTTGTGATTTCTTATTTGATCCACATTAGGCTAAACTAGTATCATACATTACAATCTGATAGTAATACTGTATACTGTAGTATCAACATAGTAAGGGGTCTAGTGTTACTGTACTTCAATGGGTACAGCATTGTGTTAGGTTCGATGTGGGTTCGGTTCCCATGGAACACACATACTAATGAAATGTATAGCTTGAATGCACGGTAAGTCATTTTGGTTAAAAGCGTCTGCCAAATGTATATATGTAATGTAAATGTTTAACAGCAGAAATTAGAAACTGTCAGATAAACCCAAATGCGTCTAAAACAACTTCAGTGCATCACGAAACACCACAACAGTTAACAGCCACATCAAACGTGACCTTCATGTTTTCATTTAACTCTCTCGCTCTCTCTTCTTCTCTGTTTCTGTCTAGCTTTCCTCCGACCCAGCGGGACTTCTTGAAACTCCAGGACATTTTAAAGATGTGCCTTTCCGATAACGTGTCGAAAACAAGCAAGTGTAATCAGTCAAGCAGATTTACTGGCTGAACATTCACTTGTCTAATCTGTATATAAGTGTTGCCCTGGGCCTCTAATGAAGTCATCTGTCAGGGGGATGAGAACACAGAGCGGTGCATGTGTCGCTTTTGATCTGCAAGTTTCTGGCAGATAACAGCGCTTAATTCATCTGCATGAAACATGTTCACTTTCTGCAAACGCCAGAGGACGAGTCTGGGGTGTCCTCGCTGTCATTAAGGGTGTAGTCGCAAACGATTATGCACTGAGAAAAACGTTTTTCAGACATTGCAGGTGCAGCTGCAAAACGCAAAGCACTTAGACTGCAAAATATGCACTTCCTTGTGTTGCTTAAGATAGAAACAAGGCTTACCCGCAAGATGTGAAACTCTTTTCAGGCAAGGTTTCGACGCACAATGCACAACCACCAACAGGTGGCGGGTATTAATTCAAGTATTAGAGAAGGACACATTCTTGTTAACATGCCTGACCAGAGGGGAAAGGTGCAGTTCTGTGGACCATAACAGGACATCCATTAAGATTTTAATCAGTTTTTTTTTTAGAGAACAAAATACTGGGTTGCTGATGAAAATGTCCTGTTCTTTGTCGTTAAGTAATGCTGCACATGTTGCGAAAGGAAATTACAGATAACTTTTACAAAACCATGAAAAGGCCTCTAAAGGAAACGTGAAACAGGCCCTCACATTTTCATTAGTGTACGTGTTTTTTAACAGTTTGAGTTGTGGTTTGGTTTAGGCTGTAGGCTTAAATAGACTTGTCATTCTAAACATAAAACAAAATTCAAGTGCACAATTATTAACTTGCTTAACTGCCTAAAATGATGTTACTGAAATAAACTTCCCTCGTAAGACCACACAGACTTAAATACTAATACACGCTGAATCATACTCAGTTTTTCTGGTACTTTCTGACTGCGGTTACTCTGGTGTTTTGCTGTCAGACAACGTGAGGATGAGATTCTAGAATTGAATCTAGAGCTCTAATTAATAAAAAATGAGTAAAACGTTATTTTACTTTTTAAATGAATGTTTGGATGTTCGCCAGTCCTTAGCAGTTTGTTAAAATCAGCCATAATTTAGAGCAAAAATATTACGTAAAATAAATGCAGGAAGTAAAAGAAACTCTCTGGTTTGCCTGTGTTGAGTCTTGCAATTTTTTTTTTGTTAGTTTTGTAGCTGGAGATCTGAAAAGACTTTTAATGCCAATAAATGTTTAGCATCAGCATTGCGTCTCAAGCTAAAAAACACTTAACATGAACTAACAATGAATAATACATTTTATAATTATTTATATAATACCATTTTTTATCTTTGTTAATGTTAGTTAATACCAATACAATTGTTCATTGTTTGTTCATGTCAGCTCATTGTGCATTAACTAATGTTAACATACAACATTTGATTTAAAGCATGTGTTAGAACATTTTTAAACATGCTGTAGAAGTTTTTTCATTGTTGATTAATGTTAACTTAACCTGTGGGATCTTATTGTACATTTATATTTGTGGCTCTTCTTTCTGTGTAGTTTCTCTGCTTGAAGAACATCAGGACATTTTTACACGCCTGCTCGGAGATCTTCAGCATGAAGAGGAGTGAACTGTTTGAGGCTTTCGATTTATTTGATGTTCGGGATTTCGGAAAGGTAAGAAACTCTCTTGGTGGAAACAGATTGTGGTACAATTATTTTACAGGTTTTGTTTCTTCAGCTTTGGATACTATTTTGTCCCAAGGGGTTGATTTAAATATCATTTAAGACTATTTATTTTAATTATTTACATTTTTCAGAAACATAAAGAACTAGCTATAAAATTAGCTCTAGAAAGACAAAATAGTAATCATTTCTGTCACAGAAGGCTATTAAGGCATATTCTGAGATGACAATGTGTATAATAACTCATGTGTGATAATGTATATAAACTGTTAGACGTTGTTAATACGCAAATTCAATATACTAATGAGAAAATAAAAATTGCTTATGTTCCAAAAGTTCACAGAGCTGAAAGTGTCCATTGTTGAAGAAACAGTTACAGTACATATCCCATTACTTCTTACATATAACATATTACTTCTTATACATCTTATACGTCTTATACATATTACTTCTTTTCTAATTCACTTTACTTGGTTCTACTTCTGACATCCTTTTGTTATTCGTTGTGTCACAAACATCTCTCGCAGCTCATAGAGTAGCGTCAGCCTCAGGCATTCTTGAGATGTGGTTAAAGAATCCGGGACTGTGTTTGTTTCTTCATATTAAAAGAGCCAAACCCCATGAGCTGGCTGCGTTTCTTGTGGCGTTGTGTCTCAGCTGGTTACGTCCTGAGATGATGAGTTCACAAGCTGTCTGCCGCAATAAAGTCTCAGTGTCTGTGTCTCATCCTGCTGGTAATTTAATCCACACTTCAGTGTGTTTAATTAAAGATCAGTGGCGGGTGGCAGGGGGTGTGGCCTCACTCTGTGTGGGAGTGGCACCATTGTCCTGATGTATCACCTTGAGCTTTATGTGTATCTGTGGCTACAACTTTGAGTCTATTGATGGCATACGTGATGTGTGTGTGTGTGTATGGGAACAGATAAGTGTGATGTATATGTTGTCTTTTTTACACATACACACACCCCTGTATATGTATGTATATACATAGTTCAGATATTTTTGCCTGTGAAAGAAAACTCTAAACTAAAGCTTTGTCTGTTTGCATGAGCAGAATGTCTAGATAAGCTGTTGCGCAGATCATTCATTTTTAAAGTGCATTATAAAATGCGACCCCCACTGTGTCCAGACTCAATGCAGAGTGCTAATGGAGTGACCAAATCGACCAATCGAGCAAGCTGTCACTCATCTGAGGTGCTACACCCCCCATTTATACTGTTCTGATTTTAAAAATAAACGCAGCTTTACCATTAAAAACTAAACTGAGTTGTGCAAAGCAGAAGTTTGTGTTACTCTCTGATGCTTAGAAAGCTGATGTCATAAGATCTCATCCACAGCTGCCTCCCATACACACACATCTGCTGTTTTTTTATGTTCTAGAGTGTGTATGCGTTTGAAAGTGAAGGGAAACTCACACATGCAGTACACATGAGCACCCGGTCCTCTGTGGAGCGCTGGGGGAAGACATCACCAATTTTTTCCACACGCCTGAATAAACATCTGTCTCATCCATGTGACACTCACTTTGGCCAACTCTGCCAACACTTGCTTTATCACAAGGGAAACACGAATGTTCGGAAAGCAGTTTTGTTGGGAAGTTTGGGATAACACGGATACAGTGTGTCCTGTTCTCACAACATTGGTTTCTGTAAAAACTGGAACTTTTCTTTCATTTTTTTTTTTTTTTTTAAATTCTTTCAAATGTAAAAACTTAAAATGGGTACAATACAATAAAAATATAATATTACCTGTATACAATATAAAAATAAAGCTAGTAGGATAGAGAAGATAAGTTAATCATATTTATTATGTGAGAAATCTCTTTCATAATGCAAGAGTGAATTTGAATTTGAACTGAAATGGGTTTCACTTTACTGTTTACATTAGGTCCACTTTGGTTTTCAGTTCAGTTTTTAGATATAGAAAGGTATATTTTTACATTTTCATCTGTTTCTCTTTGTGCTTTTGATGCAGTGTGGTGGAGGTGGCCTTGATCACGATTAGAAATTGGCTGACAGATCGTAATGAATTTCAGTTATAGACTTTGAGCTGCAGGGCTTGACCGATGCGTCTATCACAGTTTATAGCATCACTGACAGCTCAACTATATCAACACATTCATAAACCTCCTGCTTTCTCATTTATTTCATCCATCTGTCCTCTTTCTTCCTGTCTCATCCCTTCAGCTGATGCTGGTTCTCCAATCGGAGCAGAATGGCTTAATTACTCTTTACTAAATAGCTAATTAGAACTTATTTGAGTTGGAAACACGGATGTGTAGTGAATTAAGTACCATTTAGCAGGTGCATTTAATCCAAAGCAACGTAGACTCCATTAACTGCAGGTGCATTCCAGTAAAGCATTAAGGTTATAATTGTTGTTCTGTGAGGCACAGTGGTAGCTGTATTTCTTGCAGTAATGTCCTTGCAATAACATTAGTAGAACGGTT
>JAZGTH010000039.1:2447500-2505000 GCA_036877525.1 Chromobotia macracanthus | reverse complement strand
AATAGATGTCATTTGATGATCTCCACACTCTCTCTGATCTTTGTCTGAGAGTGGCGAACGCTAGCGGAACATTTTTCTAATGCTCCAGTTGCGTAATCGTAACATAAGTTGGCTTTTAAAGAATCAGGTACCAAGACAGAAAGGAGCTCTGAAGACAGACAACAGAGGAAATTCAATTCTATTCAAAGCAAGCTGGTGATAAATATATATAAATGAGCTATAAGGAAGTCTGTAAGGTTAATACGCATATAACTGTATGTTCACATCTGAGTGTCCTCAGATCAGTGCTGTGGCCTCTGACAGAGAGGATATTGTGTGTTTGTCAGTCTGTCCATCTGTGCTGAGGTCTGCTCAGCTGTTCTCTGACCCACAGTCACATGCCCCCGAGCAGAGAGCTGTAAACTGCTGGAAAGCATTTACTATTCCTCTTCCTCACTCTGTGACCTCTTTTCTACGTGGCGTTCCCTGAGGGTTCAGTTCTGAGCTTACTCACGCTTCCTGTGGCAGGCTCCTGAGGCCCCCGTGCGCAGAGGGCCAGGTGCGCGTGTAAAGATTTGACCTCCTTCTGAGATGGGAACTTTTAACATGTGTAAAGTCAGTGTTAGGTTGAGGCTATAGGTCTCTGTAAACTGGAGTCGTACAGGTTACTACTAATAGATTAAAATGACAACTAAATGTTTCTTCTAACACTTTTCAGGAAAGAAAACAATGTGTAAACTCATGGTGAGCCTGTTTTTAGTGTAAAACTCTGTAGGGTAGACAGTTTCAGAGAGGCTAGCAATAGCAAAATAGCTTTGAAAGCCTTCCTTTCAGAGCGCTTTCCAAAGCCACACCTCCTCCAACAAATGAACACATACATACTTTGACAGGCAAGTAGGACATCCTATCATTGTAATCAGACCGAATGCAACGATTGGATGAACTTTATATGGTCCTGCGCCTTCCACCGAAAATAAAAAAATTCTGGAAAAAATCACCTACTCTGCCTTTAAAGATAATGCAAAATGATTTTCAGTATAATAAGTTAAAAAACACACATTAGCAGTTTGGTGTCATTTATGGTGAACTTGAGTCTCACTGATGGGGCTGTGGGCTAAGTTTTGCTCTAGGGTGAGTTGATAATTTACTGTTCATTTTGTCAGGTTATATTTTAAATTCATAATCGCCGTGTATAAAAGCTGCAGTGGTTTCTCACAGAGAAGCAGGTGTGTGTTGGTGTGTTGAGTTTATTGCTGTGGTCAGTGCTGTCACAGATGAGGCTTTTCAACGCTCTTATAACTGCAGAATGTCCTGCGTCGATTTCCGCAACATCAATCACTCATGCAAACCAGCGCACCACCTCAGTGTCCTATTTACAGCCTGCAGGTCTCATCACAGGGCTGCAAAACCAAACAAACCAATTTTCAGCTGATAGTGGTGCTTTAAACACAAAAGCAAAGTCAGGCTTGAAGCTGTTTTCTCCATAGAAATGAAGTGTGTGTGGCTTTATGCTGGAGGTGTTGTTTTAAAGCAGTCAGATATATTGTTGCTCTGAGAGCTGAGTTTTTTTCTGTTGCAGTGCCCCCGTGAGACATCCACTTGGATCTTACCAGCTTCACTGAAGCTCAAAGCTGTGTGATTTAAATAAAAGCCCTGAGAGAACATCTTTTATAAAACCCACAACCTTTGCGCTACTAACACAATGCTCTGCCAGCTGAGCTACAGGAACACCAACACTCACATGCAGCATCGAGCCCCCAGCTAACAGGGAACATTCTCAGAATGTTCTCTAAAAGTTCTCTCCAAGTTATCAAAAACATTCTTGCAGTTTTTTTTTACAGAAAAAACAGAATTAAAAAAAATGTTTGAATAATGTTCTTATAACCATGCAGTAACGTTAATACAGCGTCTAAAAACGTGACGTTTTGAATGTTCCTGGAACTTTCAAAATAACATTTTTAACGTTGTTGTTACTTAATGGAAACATTAGGGAACTTTCTTAACATTTAAAGCCGGGACACAGGTTAAATTGGTCATCAGAACGAATGTGTGTGATTTTCATGGGCCGATGTGAGTGATGGCAGTAGCAAGCACATGACCAGCAGAACAGATATATTCCATCTCCTCTTCAATTCACATTCAGTTCACATTCCACTTTTCTCTGCATGTTTTAAATCAGGTTTCTGTTTTTGTAGCTGAAGGCACTGAAGAGTTAATCCTCGTGTTCGCGTGGGCTGCGTTTGCGAGTGGGAGCGACTCCTCGCTTCCTCCACTGAGGAGGTATTTAGAAAGCAGTTAAATATGAGGATGAGAAAACGTCATGTTCCAAACGGTCACACCGTAAAACGGAGGAGATTGTGACATTTGCAAGTCACTTGTTCCTGTTAAATTATATAACCTTTAAGAACAGATTTGTTGTATTTGTACATATTGTGATTCATACAGTAACAAAGTTTTGGTTTATATGAGGGTGATTTATAGAGAATAAATTATTTCGGAGTGTTAGTTCGAAGTTAAGCAGGGACAGGAAGTGAGATCTGAGACCGCATCAGTGTGGTCATTATGTAGGTCACGATAACAGCTGTTGCCTCCTGAGTTTCATCCACCTGGCCGTGATCTGTGTTGGCTTGAGGGTTTTCAGCATTTAGAGAAACGTTATAAAAGTGAATGGATTTTTTTTTAATTGTAAAAATGCAGAACAGTTTCTCTTAGGGTTAAAGTATGAGTTAGTATTAGGTTATATTGTTTATAACTAGCTGTATATCAAAACAACAGAGAGTCCTTTAGATAAGTAAACGTGTGTGTGAGTTTTCCAGCTCGGAGAATATTGGTGTTGAGTTTAGGATGAACAGACCAAACATGGTGAGATCGCAAACACAGTCATAAATGCTGGACAGTTAATTCCTTCCTCTCGCGTCTGTCATGTTTATGCATTTGTCCTGTTTAGGAATTCTGCAGATGGTATGAAGCGCTCATTGGAATTGAATCAGAATGAAATCAAGAACTTACAGACAAATACGAAATCTTAGTATTACTCTTATAATATTACAGTCACTTTTATAATTTGGAGCACAGTATTTTTATTGAAATGGAAATGCTTTTTGTAAGAATTGATATTGTGAAATCTTGATTCAATAGACCGACTCTGAGGTCTGTGGCTTAAAATTTGTTTTATTTATATTGTAAGTGGCAGAGAGATGTAAACAGAAGAGGGAGTGTAAACCGTGTACAACTGATCTCTCACTCCAGCTGGTGATGATATTATATGATTTAAAAATCATTTACAGGTTACAGTTGTCAATTTAAATGGCCCTATCAGACGTTTACAGATGGAATGAGACAATGTTAGAAATAATTTACATGTTTTTGTTGCTAAGATTTTATTTATGAATGCAGTATTGTACTGAATCTGAGCTCTGATTTAATTACGGTAGATCCGTGAGAGCACAGATGAGTAAAATTAATAATTAATCAGCATTAAAATGGAAAACTGTAACTGGATTAAAGATTTAATACACACATGTCATGTTATACATCACCTTGATAGTCACGAGACCCATTAAACGGCTTCTGTACCAGTGTCAGTCTGATATCTTCTCAGATCTGCAGGGGAAATTATGTTATGCGATCCACTAATCTGGGGTCAGGGATAAAAGGTCAGGCAAGACTCAGGAATATGCCTGCAAAAAATCCCACAAAGAAGAAGAGAACGGATATGAAAGCAAGCCAGCCTGCAGGACAAAATAGTCTGTAAGTTGAGTGTAGAAGCAGATGATGCTATTCTGCATTTAGATTAAGACATTTAGATTTGGACCGCAAAGGATTCTGGGGGATTTTAACATCTGATTGAGACTCCTAATTAAACCTATTCATGTGTATTATTACAAAGAATATCTAATTAAGGAAATAATTTTTACCCTATATCTCACTACTGCAGTAGACACTTTAACTTAACTTTTGTAAAGGGCCACGTTCATCTGTTATAAAACTGGTTTTAACAAAAGATTATGAAAACTGTGTTTCTGCGGTTTATATGAACAGCAAAACAGTAATGGATCATAAGATCTTGAACAAGATTTTTATGGGTAAAATCAGTCCGAAATAAGTCAATGAAAGAGTGTTGAGTACTAGTGTTTGAATTTCTTTATCTTTGCTGGTTGATCAGTTCACAAATGACACTCATGCAAATATGGTTCTGTATACGAATAACTAGTATCACAGAATACCAGCTGGTTAAGAGTCTCTTAACCAACAGTAAGTTTTACAGGATCTCTTTCTGTGGGTGGTTCTTTGTTATAAAGTAGTAAAATAAGTCTGTGTGGGTTAGAATTGTACATGCTGGTGACTTCCTGCACACACACAACAGATAACGCATGTACATCTTTAAAGAAGACTAAGATTGTTTTGGTTGTTTGTTTCTAAAGAGTTGTTTGTATATTAATTGTGTCACTTTATTTCTGTGTGTTAAGTGTCTCAGCGCTGGTGTGTTTGTGCTTTTGTACTGATGATTTGGAAAAGAGCAGCGCTGAAGACTCCAGATTTTCTCCCACGGCTTGTTGCCGAACTGTCACATACCCACTCACAGATGCTTCCTTTGAATCTTCTTGTCAAAGTTGCAGTTTAACTTGTCATTTCTATGACAATTGGCTCTCAAGTGTGTGTGTGTCTGTGTGTGTCTGTGTGTGTCTGTGTGTGTCTGTGTGTGTCTGTGTGTGTCTGTGTGTTTGTTTTTCTGTGTGTGCGCATCTGTGTCTCTGTCTGTCTGTTTCTGTGTCTGTCTCTGTGCGTGTGTGCGTGCATGTAAGTGAATTTGTTGGCAATGAACTTGTAGCTTGTGGTGTGTTGACGGCAATCATACACCGTCTGATTAGTTTATCTGTGTTCTGTGTAATGGCACTTTACTAGAAACATTAAAGGGCAGGAAACAGGGTAAGACAGATAATCAGTTACCGTAGAGAAAATAAAATCATCTGATACTTTTCAGGAATACAGAATATGAATCCTGTTAGTTTAGCGTTAGAGGCACAAATGTTTTTGTTGTTGTGGGAACCATTAGATAAACTTTTACTAGGGTAAATTTGCAACCCCCTCACCTCTCGCCTCTGCCATATAGATATAATACGTTATATATCTTATATAATATATAATACTCATTTTGAGTATGTAATTTTAATTTAGTTTTAATTTCTAGACAAAAAAACAAAACACACATCAGACTTTTAAACTGTATTTACACATCTCAAATTTTGCTAACAGGGTTGGAAAAATCACAAACCCTTATGTAAAATGAATAGAAAATGAAACAGGCTTCATTTTTTGGGCTTCATTTTAGTTGTCTGAAGGTGAATAACCACCCTACACCGTCTTCCTTTTGTATTTTTTCAAATAAATGTATCAATTAATTGAATTTTGTTGATTTGCAACCTAATTCATCAACCTAAGAAATGCATTTTACAATTGCATTTACAATTGCATACAAATTCATTGTATTTGCATGTCCAAAAACTTGTCGTAATTGTTCTTTATCAAGCATTGAACTGTGAATAGGAGAAAGGCTGCGTTCGTTCAGAAGGTGAAGAAACCTCTGTCAGACAAACTGAACACTCTCCAGTCATAGTGAAATTTCTGTGCTGTCATTTCACATCTACAAACCAACATGAAAACTTTCTTCTCACCACACGTTTATAAGAAACGACGATGAACATGTTTGTGGAGAGAACGAAAGGGTGACTGGAATCCACAGGAAACAGGCTGTGGTCCTGAATCCAGCCCTCAGGGATACCAGACGTAAAACAGACTCGATCTTGCTGCGTTTACACTGTGTTAAACCTGTTACAGTCAGTTTACACCTTTTCTTCTGCACGCACTGATAAATTAATTCAGATTCTGGACATAAAGGGGATTTTCTTTCAGTGTTTTGGAAATTGATCTGAGGACACCCTTTTTCTATTCATAACGCTGTAATTTCCCCATCGAACGGTTTCTGTACCATTCACAGTGTTTTAATGCATGCTGTTTATTACATTGGTAAGAAATGGCTTAACACTCCATTACGTCTTATATAAGTCTTATATCTTGCACCAGGACCAAATATGGACTTCCTGTTCCATGTTTTGCAGGTTTTAATGACTGCAGTAAATGATCTCCTACAGAATGAAAACTTAAACCTTTGAGATGACAGTAGAAGTAACAGTACAGGAAACCCATTCATCTTTTATAAGTGTGTCATTTCCTGTGTGTGTGTGTGTGTGTGTGTGTTTACTTAACCATATATTAGGGACACATTTGTACCCAAAAGTCAGCAAAACCTGATTTGGGGGACATTCCTGCTATAAAAATGCAGAAAGTTTTATGTTTTATGAGTGTGGGTTAGGGTTAGGTCATAGTGTTTATAACTGACTGTGTAAAAACACATCAGATTTATATGGAACGTCCTCATTTATATATTTAAACGTGTGTGTGATTTCAGCATTGATATTTCTGCATGTCGAATCTTCATTCACTATAAAACTCATAATTGTTCTAAGCAACAAATCGGCTGTTTGGTGTCGTAGCTGCTGGAACATTACTGTAACCTGAATACAAATCATGTACTTTCCATTAGAAGTGCAAATGTAACAGTGTGATGTGCACAGATGTGTGGGCAGGAGGATGGAAATCCCAGCTGAGATTTCCCAAATGCAACTTATTTAAAAGAGCAGAAATTTTTTTGGGGTAGAACGGCACTGTTGCAGAAGATCAAGAGGTTTTGTTTGTAAAGACCTCAACTGGAAAACTTTATTCATGGACCTTTTATAGAATTAATTCATTTAGTTGTTGAAGATGAAGCACATTTTTAGGTTGGCTAATAATTTTTTACTATTAAAAAGACACGCTGTTGTCTGTTGCTACAAGGTCCCCACAGAGCAACACACATTTGTGAGAGGCTGACTGACTGATCCTCTTTGCCTCCAACCACAGAGATAAATTATGAACCTCTGTCATATCAGACTGGTTGTTTATAAGGGTCAGTTGCACACACAACTGTTTGCAGACAGGAGTTTGAAAGGGAAGCCCAATAGCTTTCTCTCTCTCTCTCTCTCTCTCTCTCTCTCTCTCTCAAACACGGTTTCATGCTTGACTCAGTTTCTGCTCTGTATTCATAATATAAGTCAGTCGGCGTGCACACAGCAGAGTTCAGCCGTGCTGTGTGATCGCAATTGATTTTGAGCCTTTCCTCAGGCATAATGCGTTTAAATGCTCATCACAGACATGGAAACCTCCACAAATACAGCTGGAAATTAGGAGACATGTTTCAGTGTAATTCGATGATGCTTTTATTTGACAATATTTACATCCTTTCAAGATGAAGAACTGGTTGTTTTTATATGTTTGCATCTTATTTCACAGCATATGTATATATATTGAGACCTGTGCGTTACTCTGTCATGAACTGACTGTGAAAACTGCTCTCAGTCTGTTGAATCTGGTCATAAAAAGAGATGCGCATGTACTGCATGTTTGTGAAAGATCAGGAGGTGAACACTCATCTTCATGGTGTAGATTACAAGCGATGAATCTTTCATTATTTTAATCTCAGCATTTTTTTTGAACCTCACCAGCATTGAAACATACAGTTTTGTTGAAGCACACTGACCCCTGCTGGTACAATCTAGTACTGCTGTTTTGTGTCTCCTTAAACTCCACATTTAGAAGAAACACTATTTATCTGCAACAGTATTTATTCACTTTTTAATGCAAATGTATTACATTTGTGTTCATGCTGCTTGGTTAATCACAGCATTTGTGCTAAAATATTTGTGTATACTGACCATTAAACTGTTCACTTCCTTTTAAATAATACAGTACCCTAATCAATGTTACACATACATTTATTTATTTATACATTTATAGTACGTTTCTTTAGAGCTCCCCCTGTCAGGGTTTATTTTGCTGTAATGACTTTCTGGTTATACATTATCTTGAAAACATGCAAATAATTTATTTGTATTCATGATAACACAATCTTTTCATCTTTCAGGTTATGGACACATTGTCCAAACTGTCACATACACACATTGCACAGCAAACCGGAATAAGGTATGCTTATAAATAAACACAGTTATTTCTGTCTGATTATTTATAGAGCACAGATGAAATATAATGTGATGTATTCTCTCTCTCTTTCTCTCAGGCCGTTTCCAACAGAAGAGAGTGTTGAAGATGAGGACATTTATAATCATCTTGAGGACCTGATAGAGTGAGTCTTTTTCTACCTACAGTATATTGTTTCACACTGCAGGAACAAGACATTTTAATAGTCTACTCAGCTTGGGGATGTAGAAGCCAACACGCAGGTTGATATTAACATGTTCTGTCATGGCAAAACACATTCCTCACAAATTATGCCCTGCTGTACTGTAGGTGGGTTACACACACAAACACACAGAGGGTCATTCTGTCAGTTTGCTAGCTCTGCACAAGCACTAAGGTAACAGCTTCAGACATAAGCTGTCAGATTTGGCCTTTGCCCCGTTGCCAGTACTCCCAGATTTAAGGTCTTTCACGCCAGTGGACAGGAAAGAACAAACACTCTTAAATTAAAGTGTGTGTTACAGGAGCACAGAGAGTCCTGCAGTAGTGTTGTCGTTACTTTGTCACACACCGCGGGAACAATCCAAAAGTGTTAGTTTTGTGTTTACAGAGCGTGTACTACACTACTGCTGAGTGTGTGCGTGTTTGTGTTTGGGAATATGAGTGTGGTGTGTATATGAGTGTGTGTGTGTGTATGTATGTGAGTGTTGGAGAATTGTAGATATATTACACTGTCATGTGATATCACAGTTTCTGCATAAAGGGCAACTGGTTTTAATGTAGGAACACACCCCCACAGGAAAGAAGTTTAACAGAGGAGATCTCTCTCATACCTTCAGTTTTCTAACACAGAACAGTGAGATTAAAAGTTCAGCGAATAGGAAAAGTCTCCTCTCTCTCATGTTGTTATTTTAGCTATCTCTTATATCTCTAGAAGTGATTCCAACATATCAGAATTTTGTGCTCAGATCTGCCAAGATACCAAAAGTATCTTGTCACATTTCTCATTGTGTTCCTCCACATTATCTGATCCACACACTGTTTTTGACTGTATGTTAACAACTCTCATGTATGCCTCATTTGTCTCAAAGCAATCAGGAGAAACATCTGAGCAGCTCTAATAGTCTTTATTTACTGTATTTTTAAAGATGTATTTTTACAAATGAGTACGTCCCCAAAAGCAGGGTTTGCTCAGATTTGTCAGGTTTTGCTGACTTGTGCACACACACACACGTGGTCTTCAGGTTTGATCAAGCAGAGCATCATTTTCCAGATGTGATGTTTCCTCATGAAACATTTTCTCTGGAGGAAGTTCTGCTTTGGTTCTACCTGTCAGAGTCACTTGATATCCAGCACCGTTTCTGTGAAAGATTCAAACATGGTTAAGAAAACAGATCAACACAATCTCTCTTTCTGTCATCTTCTGCTCCTTTGCACGCATATGGAGAAGATATCTGTGACTTTAAGTCCTGACTCAGCTGTAATGACAGTTCATTTCAGTTTTGGCTCTGGTTTTTGCTGCGACTGAATAACTCTACCATGTGTTTAGTTTAGAACAGGGAAACATTATCTTTTAAAACTCCCACTGAGTCATTTTGAGAGGAGAAGAAGGTTTTTTCTCCAGTATAAGACCTGCTCAAGTATTTACCACATCATGCTGTCCTCTCTTGAGTCTTCACCAGAAACCCAGCTAACAGGGAACGTTCTCGTGCTCAGAAAATGGGCTAATGTTCTATAAAAGTTCTTTCAAAGTTATCAAAAAGTTTGTGCAGTAATGTTGTAAATGCCATATGTCATATATCAAAAACATTATTCTTAAGTTGTTGGTGGAACATTTTTAAAACGTTAAAGAATTAAATTAAATTTAATAATGCTCTTATAACCAAGCAATAACATTCAAAATAACATGTTTAACGTTTTTGTTACTTAATGGAGTAACTGCATCTGGCTTTAGTCTGTAAATTAAAACAAAAAACTCTGAAAATCTTTTTTGTCACTTGTTGTTTATATTGGCGTCTGCTCTGTGTCTCAGTGAGAACGGTGTTGAAGATGAGGAAGACCTCTACGACTGTGTGTACGATGATGATGAAGGTGGAGAGGTGTATGAAGACCTGATGAAAGTTGAGCTGGTTCAGCCACAGGTGTGATTATTCCTGCCTGCCCTCAAAAATTGTTTCTTACAAAACGTTGGCTTATATTCTATAAAGTTTCTATAAAAATTTGTTTTTAAGAAATGTGTAAAACTCATTTCTGTCATTCTGGGTGAATGTGTACATGATATCTGAGACTGTAAATGTGTTGTAGAACACACTGCAGAAACAGGCAGAGACGGACATCAGGAGCTGCTGTCTGATGGAAATCAAACAGACCGAAGAGAAATACACAGAGACGCTGGACTCCATAGAGAAAGTGAGATTTCTGTACAACTCACAGACCTGCTGTATCATTATATCATGTGTGAGGCCCTGCCATAAACATGTACCTTATTTTACATAGTTTAACTAACTGTGGTGTCTGTAGTGTGATGGCTCCTTGTTACCAGGGTTACGTCAATGAAACTACCCTTACAAACACTTACCATGGTGATAATGGTCTGTATTACAGTTATAGTTAGTACAAAAACTTGTGGTATTAACCACCACCAGTCTTTAAAAATAAATAAGCAAAAAAATAATAGGGATTTTGAAGACAAATGCATGTCACATGGTGTATCGTGAAATATATTAACATGGTGAACTAATGACATAAACTATAACTACAACTGTAATTTATAATTAGTAATTTATTAGTAATTTGTAGAACTTAAATATAACAATGTAAGTCAGTATATATAAGTAGATTTTCTTACACTCTTTAGATTGGATCATGTGACTCATTCAGGCCAGATCACTCCAAACTTTTTACATTTTTTCGATTAAATACATTTGTCATTTTAACGTAATGTACTTTTGGCGCAATCAGTCTCAGATCACAGCCAATCACAACAGTGATGCTTATCGTGTCATTTCAGGTGAAGACACAGTGTAAAAAAACATGTAAACTTAGATTTGATTAGAAGAAATTAGGCCGGTTCCTCTGTACAGTTTGAATATGCAGCTTTAACATGCTTGCTTGTCAATTTTAAAACCCACTGTAAATTTTTAAAAGCAATTCTATGGTCATTTAATGAATATTTGTATTTATTTATCATATTAACTCATTTACGCATTCAAAGCCTCTGTGTAAAATTCCCACAGTTTTTCATGAAGCCCTTGGCACAGTCGCTGCCCAGTGTGGATATTGAAAAAGTCTTTATTAATATTCCAGTAAGTCACATATCTGTATCTGTCAGCATCAGTTTTAACATCAGTCTGTGTCTCAGTATTCTGAAGCTTCATTTCTCCACGTTCTCTGTAACAGGACCTTGTCAAAGTGCACGTAAGCCTTCTGAAGGACCTCCAGGACTCTGTTCTTCATCATAATGCCAGTAACCTGTACCAGATCTTTATAAAATACAAAGAGAGGTGATGGATTTATCCCCTGAGGTCTTTAGAAAGAAACTCACCTCTTGGTATGTGTTTCCTTCCTGTGTTCTCACATGCATCTGTGTTCCGCTGTTCTAGATTGGTGCTGTATGGGAAATACTGCAGTCAGGTAGAGTCAGCCATCGCGTGTTTGGATGACATTTGTAAGAACAGAGAGGATGTTCGGCAGATGTTAGAGGTACGACACCCTCCGTCTCTTCTCGTAACGTGAGAGTTTAAGTGTTATATATGACTATCCAAAAAGATTTTGAAATAAGATCTGAAGAAAGCAGATCTTTGTGCTACCAGAATTGGTTTGCTGTGAGATATTGCCCTCTGGTGGTTATTAACAGTACAGCATGTTAATCTAATATTTTGCTCATTTTATGAAGTAATAATGTGTATTGCATATTGGAAAGTCACAGACGTGCTGTTTGTTTGTTATTAATTTCAGTTATGCTCCAAACGAGCCAATAATGGGAAGTTCACGCTTCGAGACCTGCTGGTGGTCCCCATGCAGAGAGTTCTGAAGTATCATCTGCTTTTACAGGTTTGACATTTTTTTGCTGTATACCTTCTTATACTTAACATGTTTAAATGCAGTAATTAATAAACTGTTTAAAGACAACAGGACAGTTAAAGGGTTAGAGTTAAACAAGATATACAGCAACATAATAATGTAGGGTGACATTGGTGAGTCGGGTTTGTAATCAGAAGGTTGCTGGTTCGATTCCAGCACTGGCAGGTAGCAACTGAAGTGCCCTTGAGCAAGTCACCGAACCCCCAATTGCTCCCTGGGCGCAGTAGTGTGATGCCCACTGCTCCAGGTGTGTGTGTGTTCACTCCTCACCAGTGATGGTTAAATGCAGAGGTCACATTTCGGGTATGGGTTACCATATCTGACAAAATATGACACTTTCACTTTGCACTTTTGTGTATTTGAATTTGATTGCATAATTAAACAATGAAATTTAAAATTATGATATTACTGGCTAATATTATTTAGCCCAGCCCACACAGCATTTGTTATGTCAGTAGAAAAAGTGTTTCAAAGAGCATGTTATTACATTTTGATAAAATATTCTGTGCACTCGTCTGTGCATTGATGCACTATAAGACACATTTGATTAGAAAGAAAATTTGTCTATTTTGTGTTTAACTCGACTGCTGTACTACTACATTCCTCCTACATGAGCAGTAGAGTCCATGTTTTATCTCTGTAAACTGTGTATGAAACACATCAGTAGGGGGCAGTATAGTATATGCCATAATCCCCCAGTAGGGGCAGTATAGTGCTTTGGAGTGGCTGCGTATCCCTTCGTGTGTTTTGAACTGGCCCTGATCCACAAACATATCACGTAGCCTGCCATGAATATTTCATAGTGTGTCTCTGTCCATCACACTTTAGGTCTACTGCATGACCCAGCATTGAGAAGGTTTAGAAATAAATATGAAGAGAGAGAGGGAGAGAGTCAGTGTAGACTGAAGCCACTGCATGTGCTTGCTGTTCCAAGAACCTTTTGGCTCTCAGTGGACAGGAAGTGAAGGTGTATGTACGTGCATGTGAGTTTACTTAGCATGCTTGCACGGCTGTCCACAGCTCAGCTCAGCTCAGCTTCCCTCCCTGCCCATCTGGCCAGCTGTGGGTTGAGGGAGCATGCAAGTGTGTTTGTGTGTGTGTGAAGCAGACAGAGCAGAGATTGTGTCTGTCTGTCTCTCGCACCTCTGGAGAGCAGGCTACTGTGTGACAGACTTTCTCTTTTTGCTCTTTGCTGTGCTGGATGAAGCTGTGGCAAGAGAGAAAGAGACAGTGTGTAAACTAGCCAGCTTAAAATCAAATAAGTTGTGTAGAAGACAGACGTGAGAAAGACAGCAGCAGAGGTTAGGTACTCCACAACTGGTGTCCCACCTCAGACTTGTAAGAGGAAGTAGGAAGTCAAGGCTGTGGATAGATACTAGGAAGCAGACATCAATAGTTACGATTTAAAAATAATAGATAATATTATATAGAATAATGTTTATATCTTTCTGGGCATCCACAGTCATTGTATAGCAACTACAGGTATTGATTTCAGAATATAGAGTTTTAGAAGACATGAAATAAGACTGTAAGACTGTTTCCCTAAGGTTTCCATTAAGTAACAAAATGTGTACTAGGAATGTTCAAAACGTCCTAGACATTGTAAAAAAGATTTTTTTAAGTAACATAGTTAATTTTATTGCTTGATTATTAGAATGTTATTGAAACATTTTTTAAATTCTGTAATGTTTTGAAACGTTCCACTAACAACAGAAGAATAATGATACAATATATATGATATATGACATTACAAACATTCTTCTAACATTACTGCAAGAACTTTTAGAGAACTTTTAGAGAACAACATTTAAGAACATTCCTTGTTAGCTGGGATGCCTCAGACGGACCACTTACATGCTGGTCACTCAGTGTCTGATGCATATCTCACACAAAACTGGAAAGCATGTGTAAAATTTGAGATTCAATCAAATTGACTGCATCACAGCCTTCTGGTGTCTGATGGGAAATAAATTAGTGTTTAAAAGCAGCAGTCGATGTTATGAATGGTGCTGGGTTTGTTAAAGTTTGCAAGGTTGTGAACTCAACTTCAGTCTTCAAACACAGAGATTTAAAGTTTTGTTTGAGACACACAGTAGCAAGTAAAATAGATTCTGACAGGAAGAACTGTAAATCTTTGTGATCAGAACTTTTTCACACACAGAAAACAAAGTCTGCACACTTATCCAATATTTGTTTGCACTGCGACGTGCCAAAATGGTTTAAGTCTGTCTACACTGGAAGCACAAACCCTGCTAACAGGGAACGTTCTCAGAATGCTGGCTGACGTTTTCCAAATGTTCTCTTAGTTTGTTAGTTTCTTTCAATATTTAATTATTTTTCGGTTTTCAGTGTTTTATTTTCATTATATGCAAAGCTGCTTTGAAACAATGCAACAGTGTGAAAAGCACTATATAAATATATATAATTGGAATTAAATATTAATTATTAAATTAATGGAAAGTTATCAAAAATGTTCTTGCAGTAACGTTAGTATGACATTTTTAGAACGATTATATATATCATATAAATATATCAATATCAAATAAATAAATATCAATTTATTCTTAAGGTTGTTAGTGGAATGTTTTCAAAAACACTTTTGTAAAAAGCATTTTTATTACCAAGCAATAACATTAATACAATGTCCTAGTTTGGGACGGTCCTAGAACTTTCAAAGTAGCATTTTTAACGTTTTGTTACTAATCAAAACATTAGGGAAACGTTCTTAAAACCTAAAATTGTTGGGTAAGCTACAGAGATTAAAGTTTGGTCTTTGAGGCTAATGAAGGCTGGGATACTGTCCTATGAAATCACATTAGCAAGATGTTCTCCAGACATTTAGAAAAAGTTTAGATAAGAGTTTGTATGTATCTTATTTCCTCAGTGATCTCAATTTCGTGTCACACCTCCATCTCTCTCTCTCTCTCTTTCTCTCTCTCTCTCTCTTTCTCTCTCTCTCTTCTCTCTCTCTCTCTCTCTCTCTCTCTCTCTCTCTCTCTGTGAGGGCAGACGGATGTGAAAATGAAAAATAAGGTGATGTCCGTTTTGCTCCTGATAATAATGCGCAGGTTCAGCTTGACTGACGCAGGGGATTTAGCCTGTGCTGGATGGCAATATATCTCACAGGCCAAAAGGAAGCCCATTTATCAGAGCTGAGTAAAAGACATTCACAGCAGCTTCTCTTATCCTGCAGTCTGCTCCAGATGTCTTGTTTACACCATTCCCGAGCAGCGATGCAATTTCCACCCCACAAAAACCTTTTGCTTCTCATTTCAATTCCTGAACCTGCAGTGCAGGCTGGGATATTATATCAGCGCGCGTGTGTGTGAGGGGAAAAGAAAAGATGGAAAGAGATGCCAACACTGTGTGTGTGTGTGTGTGTGTTTATTGTTGTCATTCTGTACTAATATATCTACGGGTTGGGCTTGATGCCAAACATGCAGTTTTTTTAGGTAAGGAGTAAAATGACCCAATACTTGTTAAATTAAAACATAATATCTAAATTACTTTGTAATTAAGTGTTTTTTATTTAATGTATTTACTGCCACAATTGTAAGCCTTGTTTTCTTCATGCGGGAAAAATGAAGTACATTTAAGATACTCAGGCAGTGTGGGAGTCATTGGGAATATGTGATCTGGAGGAGTATTGTATGTGTGTGTGTGATTTATCAGAATACTGCTGGTAAATGAGAATAAATCGAGTGTTTTAATGGAATTTGGATGTTTCAGTGCAGCTGTGGATTTTCTTTTGCAGGTGCAGCTACCACAATCTCTGCTGTTGTCATGACAAAGCAAAAAAAAAAAAACGCCAAACGTGTCAGTGTCAATAAAAATGAATGATGTCAAGTAATTAGTTACTTTTTATAAAAACATTTTTATAAATTATTTCCTTCATTGATCTTATAAGGGTCTGGCATTGCTGTTCTGATAACCACAAGCGCTCTGTTGTTGGTAAATAATTAACGCAATGATAAGTGAGTTATAAGAGCGTGTGAGAGTGACAGATGCCCTCCGGCACGCGTCTCTCTCCTGTACATCTGACTGTTGTGTTTATACTCATAATCTAGTGATAATCAGATACTGAGAGTCAACAGTCAGTCACAGATCAGATCAGTCATCCAATATCTCATGTTCTTCTTCACAGGAGCTGGTAAAACACACCCACGATGCCACAGAGAAGAGTAATTTACGCCAAGCGCTGGACGCCATGAAGGTGAGTCGAGTGTTGGAAGAGCCGGTAAAAAATACCAGTGCAAATGCTGGTCGTCTGCATGGGATGTTGGTTTTCTGGTGTCCCCACTAGGCTGTTTAAAGCTGCAATCTGTAACTTTCGCCTCTTTATCACCATCTCTGCTTGAAACGTAAAATTGCAGGTTACTTTTTATTATGTATCTTGAAGTCAAATGAAGCCAAACTCACATTTCTCAGGAAATCAGACCGACAGCTCAAATTATAAATCAGTATTACATGCTTACAGTTGGGAATCGGGGTAGGATAAGGAGATCATTTTAAACACTGATCTGTTATGTACTTGCTTAAATGATTTTTTTAACATTTTTGACCAAAAATGTTTGCAGCTTTAACTAACTTTACCAGCAAGAGTTTCTTGGTCAACCAGCTTCACCAAAAAGGCCAGGATGCATCAGCTAGACTAGAGGAAAACCAGCATTTCCCATTGTGCCTCACCAGTGTGGAGAGTCTAAGCTGGTCTTTATAGCAGGACAGAGAACAGGCAGATGTCATCCACAAGGTCACATGGATTACAAGATTAGTCAGCTAGACCCGTTATCTATTCTTACTTTACACACATTCTACAACATTTCAGAAGTTAAACTAATAGCCTTTTCATCAACTAATATACTTCTGACATATTACAGGCCCTTTTCAATTAGAAACCACAACAGCTGTGTATTTCATTATCATCTAGCTTCTCTAAGGGCATCATCGTTTCTAATCGTTTCGCTGAAGAAAAGCTTTTTTTTTTGAAAATCAGCGCGACACTCTTGACTCGCAGATGATCAAGATGGTGGCGGATGCGTCTTGACAGGTAACCGTTTGTTAATTGAGGCAAATCAAGCTGAGAAGATTGTGCAGATTGCGCAGTGGGCTGTGATGATTTCATTTGGATAAATTAACCACTTAGCATTGATTGGGGTATCTGGCTAACGCGGTTAACCTCCTCAAGCACTCCCCTGAAAGATTTGCGCGGTGGGCGAGCCGGCCCCTCCTCCCACTCTCTGATTATTCTGGATACGCAGTGATGAATGAACCACTAAACTCCACTCGTGGCAATGTGTTTGGAATGAGATTCGACAAATAACCCACGCCTTTTAGACACTAAATCTAATTTTACGTTTCTACAAGGAAACTAGTCCTTCAAAAACATTGCATGGAGTAACACTATCAGTAAGGAAGCCGGGAAGCTAAATATAAGCCGGCTTATATTTAGCACAGGTGTGGAAAGATTTCCTTGTTTACACCCAGCTCTTAGCAAGTGTTTACTTGCTAAATTTGTATGTTTCTTTTTGTTTTTCTGCAGGATCTGGCCCAATATGTCAACGAGGTGAAGAGAGACATTGAAACTCTGCGAGATATCGACCAGTACCAGAAATCCATAGAAAACCTTGTAAGCCAGATTTCATGCTTCTCATACAAAACCTACATATCTAAAGAGCAGTGTGGGAAAAGATACTTTTAAAGCTACAAGCTAACAGACTGGTCGTAATTTGCAAACAATCCTGCAACCCAATTAAAAAATTAGCTAGCTACACAACAAGTTACTAACAAAACATAATACTTGATAGTCATATATCTTTAATGGTATACCATTGAAAGATATTAAAAAAAACAGGACATTATTTATTGCACACAAGATAATTTCATTTTCTAATGGTTAATACATCATACCTGAACGCATGAATTTACACTAAATGAAACCATAAAAAACACAGAGATTCTGATTTCTGAAAACATCATGAAAACCAGCAGTTGTTTGTATTGTGTTTGCGCTATGTTTGTGTTCTGCAGAATCAGTCTCTCCGTAACTATGGAAGACCGAAAGGTGACAGTGAAGTGCGAGTAGCTACAGTCGACAAACGAGCCAAACAAGACAGGTAAGATAATTACGGTGTGGACTACAGGCAGCCTTCACTAAAGCCTGAGAGGTATAAAGGTGTCATCCTCCAGCATTCCTCTGTATTCTGGCTCTGATGTTCTCATCTGTTGCAGGCACATCTTCCTATTTGATGCCGCCGTGATCGTATGCAAACGACGGGGTGACAACTATGAGATGAAGGAAGTCATTGACCTTCAAACCTTCAAAATCACCAACAACCCCACCTCAGACAGAGAGAACCGAAAGGTCTGCAGCCGCAAACGATAACAGGGAACATTCTCAGAACGTTGGCAAACATTCCCTAAATGTTCTGTCAAATTACCTAAAACATTCTTGCTGTTTTTTAGAACGTTTTTTAATGACAGGTCATATATTTAAGTAGTTTGTGAAACGTTTTAAAAACATTACATAATTGAACAAGGTTCTTATAACCAAGCAATAATGTTAATACAACGTCTAAGAAACTTGAACTTTACTAGAACTTCCAAAATAACATTTTTAACGTTTTTGTTACTAATGGAAACGTTAAGGAAATATTCTTACAACCTAAAATTGTTAGCTGGGCATGCCGTTATGCGTCCGTGCCGTAATCATTTACTGCAGTAGAGCAGCTTTCTTTGGCACAGATGGTGTTTCCTATTAAAAACTGTCTAGCGAGTGCTAACGAACGCAGCAGACACCAGGCGCGGCTAAATGAGAAAACATGATGTCGGTTGTGATAATACATTACACGGTGCCGTGCCAGAACAATTATTTGTTAGATAATGCTGTTAATATCACATGTAAAAGAGAGAGAGAGTGTCAGTGAGAGAGAGAGATTGATTGTGAAATGATGCTATGTTGGTTGATGAGGTCACGGTTACTGTTGTTTATAATGTTTGTTCAGAATTTGAACAAACCATGATAAAATTGGTGAAACATTGCCTTAGACTTGCAATAAAAGAAGGCCCAAAGATATAAAGGGCAGAAGAACATACAGTAAAGACTTTTGACTTGGGTAACCACCTAACACCTTAGTAACGACAGAGCACTGCCTAGCAACCACCCACAACACCACCCACACTGTATACTGGTGACTTTTGCACATGCAAAAAATCCATTTTACAAATCTACATCTCTTAAAGGCACAGTACACCTAAAAATGATGCTAGCGTTGGGTGGATAGAAAGATTATCAGTGTGTAATGAATTAAATGTTGATCTGTTCCTCACACAAACGTCTCATGTGACTGTACAACAGATGTGACCTCATAGCCGTACAATGAAAGGATGGCCGTGCTAGATTTAGTAATGACAGTTTGTCAGCGCTGGATAAACAACAGCGACCCCCTCACACCAGGCGGTCTGCAGAGGGCCTCGCATCTAAAGCGTCTTTGATGTCTTTAAGCCCTTAGGAAGGCGTGTGTCTGTTTAACGTGTGTGTGTGTGTTGTGCATGTGTAACCAGAATGCTCTGCTCTTACTGTATTCCAGTGGGTTCATGGATTCTACCTCACACACAACCAGGGTCAAACTGGTTTTGAGTTCTTCTTCAAAACCAAGGAGCTGAAGAAGAAATGGTTGGAGCAGTTCGGCATGGCCCTGTAAGTGTGTGTGTGCGTGTGTACACGCGTGTGTAACAGTATGTCCACTAACATTCTGCACCGTGCTGTCTTGTTTTTCAGGTTGGTTCACAGTGTAATCTAAGGTTTATCTTGACAGCTGACACAAAGCAGTGATTAAAGCTGTGACAGTATTTCATGACAGTATTTTGAGACCAGAGCATCATCAGTGTTTATTTTTGCTACAGAGTAAAAAGTAATGAAGACAGATTTGCTTAGTCAAGCGTTTTTGGAGTGATTTGGAGTGTTGTACTGCTCTCAAAGTGTTCTCATAGTCATCTTGGTATGGTTTGTTACGTTATGTAGACAGACAGAATTCCTGGTCTGTTTGGTTTTGTTTTCTTTTTGTTTGTTTGTTTAAGAGGCAACATCCTACACCATTGTAGCCTTTAATTTCATTTTTTGTTTTGCATGACTTTTTTTTACCAATTCTTCACGACCCTTATGGTCCAAGTATATATATATATACACATACACACACATACATCATACATACATACATACATACATATATATATATATATACACACACACACACACATACATCATACATACATACATCATACATACATACATACATACATACATACATACATACATACATACATACATACATACATATATATATATATATATATGATATATGATCCAGGTGTCTTATTCAACAAACGATAAAAGCTCCTGATTTAATCACGTCACTTTTCTGTCTTAAGCAGCTGCGACTACATGGGTGTTTTATGCGAACGCCACATGCGAGTTGCCATGTGTCTGTGTCATATTACACAATATTCTCATTTATTTAAAACAAACAAGAAAATTGTGTTTCCACAAGGTTACATTTGATTGCTACTCATCCACTCTTTCCTTAATTTAAATGTGACTGTAATTTGATATATTTCTCATTCCTGTATGACAGCACAATTAATTAACCGCTGGGAGTTTGATGACGAAGGCGATAAATATGCAAAAAAACATTTGACAGGTGACCTACTAACATTCAGATATCACGCAAGCTGTATCCAGAAATTAAATAACCACAAAAAATGAGTTGGATAAGAACGATAAATGTGTAATGCACCACAGACAGGAGACGGGGGGTTGATTAATTAGATACCATGTTTTTAGCAGAATATTTTGTTATATTATTTGAAGGACTCATTAATTCTGGAGAACAGTGGTGAGTCTGCACTCAAAGTCGGGTGTCATATTATCAGTCTGGAGCTAAAATCTGATTGGATATCGGCGCGTTTACATGCTAAGGGTACTAAAGACATCAGCATGCACTAAAGAGCTCTCATCTGTCCGTCATTTGTTAATGGCGTTATTATCAGGGTGCTCGCTGCTAATCGTATGAAGGATAATTTGAGAGAGTCAGAGAGAGAGATTAAAACAGTAATATGGCTTTTGAATGAAAGATATCTCACATCCAATGGCTTTTTCAGAAGAGACGTGCTATTACTTTCCAGTGTGATCCACATTTACAGTGATTTTCTGGTGTAGAATTAACCAGAAATGAGCAGTTGTTTGTACGAGACTCAGTCAGGCTATGATTATTACTGTATTTAAGAGATTTAAGGTTTTTATTCATCTTTCTCTCTCGTCTCTTTCTCACACTCCAGATCGAACCTCTGTCCAGAGAGCGGGAAAAGTAATTTCCATGAGTTCCACATGCACACCTTCGAGACAACCACATCCTGCAGCTCATGTAAAATGCTTCTGAGGTGAGCTCACGCTGCAGGCTGGGTCAAATGACATAGAATACCCACAATGCACCTTAATGAGATCGATATTGAATCTAGAGGAGCTGAGAGAGGGAACAAAAGAGAAACAGACAATGGAGGTAAATCAAGGGTGTTTATGGGTGATCATCACTTCAGGGGTTTCTGCATTTGTTTTGGCAGAGGACAATTAAAGCAGTTATATATATAGTATGGGTGTGGCTATAAAGGCACCACAGAAATGTTGCAGGTCTGGATGATTTAAAAACAGTTCTGTGTAACAGAAAATGATGCCAGCAGCTATTTTTCACCATTTCACAGGGCAAAGAATAAATGAGAGAGGGCAATAAAGGAGCCGAGAGATGATTTGAATAGCCATCCCAGCTAACAGGGAACATTCTCAAAATTTTGGCTAATGTTCCTTGAAAGTTACAGAATTAAAATTTGAATAACGTTCTTATAACCAAGCAGTAACATCAATACATTGTCTGAAAAACTTGATGTTCCCAGAACATTCAAAATAAAATTTAACATTTTTGATACTTTATGGAAAAATTTGTAAAATGTTCTTAAAACCAAAAGTGTTAGCTGGGTAACTGATTCTTAAGAACTGGAATAAAAAAATGTCTCTCTCTCTCTCCCTTCTCCCTGTCTCTCTTTCTCTGTCTGTTTGTCTGTCTGTCTCTCGTTCTCTCTCCCTCCCTCCCTTTCTCCCCGTCTCTCTTTCTCTGTCTGCCTCTCTCACTCTCTCTCTCTCTCTCTCTCTCTCTCTCTCTCTCTCTCTCTCTCTCTCTCTCACTCACTCTCTGCCATCTGTCTCTCTCACTCTGTCTGTCTCTCTCTGTCTCTCACTCACTCTCTGTCCTCGCTGTCTCTCTCTCTCTCACTCACTCACTCGCTCACTCACTCACTTTCTCTGTCTCTCTCTCTCAGAGGGGTATTTTATCAGGGATACAGGTGCTGTAAATGTGGCACTGGTGCCCATAAGGAGTGTCTCGGCAGAGTGGACGTCTGTGTCAAAAGCAGCGCAGGTGAGCCCCGCATTCAATGCCTTCAGCTTTCATTCCGTGCAATTTCTGTTGACGTGCAGTACATGCTGTTTACAGAGCTGCACTGAAGCCGCCCAGCTTAGTGTTCTGTGATGTTTAAACTACCTGCACTGTAGTGTATCAGACAGACCAATAAAACCTGACAGCATGCAGAGGTTCCTATAACAACAGCAGTCACATGGATGAGTGTGATGACTGTATGTGTGTGTGTGCCTGCCAGCCGTGACAGTTTGCATTGTTCTGGACATTATTCAGGGCTGCCGTAGAATTCTTGTGTTTCTGCTCATAGGCACAGCTGAGCTCTCTCTGATCAGACCCATTATAAGACTCGCACAGGTCACACGCTTCTGCAGCCTCTGCAGATTCCTTCACAAAGTTCTGTACAACCCACGGCCCTAGCTTCTTTGTGTAATACATATTCCAGATAACTTCATTAAAGGGCTAGTTCACCAAAAAAATCTCCTATCGTTTCCTCACCCTCATGTCATTTCAAACCTGTATGACTTTCTTGCTACTGAGGAACACAAAAGAAGATCTTTTGAAGTACGCTGGTAACCAAACAACAGTGGCATTGACTTCCATTGTATGGACACATAACCACTGAGACATTTCTCAAAATATCTTCTTTTGTGTTCCACATAGTATTGTTTGATATATGTAACATATCTGACCATGTTTAAATCTACTTTCCTTCATACTTACTGCGGAAAGTGTAAAACAAATGACCAGTCCATCAGGCACAAATTAAATTGAGAGGTTCATCTCAAAGTTTTGATTGCATCCTAATGTTTACAGATATTATTGCAACATAATACAAATGCCAGTGTTGATTCTTTTTCACTGCAAACGTACAGACACTGAAACTGAAGCTGTAAGCGATCCGTCGCACAGTGGGTGTGTTTGTCGAGTTTGGCCTTTTTGTTGTTCGGCACAGAAGGTTCCAGTCAGAGTGTTTGCGCACACACCTGCATCTCCGCCTGAGCTGTTTGTGTGTTAATAGCCTTAGAGCAGTACGCTAGTGCGACAGGACAAAGTTCACAGTGTACGCTCTGAGTACAAGCTCGGCCTCTCCCTCGAGAACCAATGAGGCTGGCTCCTGGTGCATACTTCTGTTTAGTCCGGCCCCTCGAGTCAGTTTAGCTCAGGCAGCTGTCAGGTACCTGCAGCGGAGCAAAACAAATCGTAAAAGTGCAGAGCACAGTGTGTTCCACTCATTCTAATGATAACTTCTGCACAGTGTGTTTGTCTGAAGCGTTCACTCTAACCATGCCTGTTTTCAACATCCTTACAGATTCCAGCTCTTTTGGACCACAGGTGAGATTTTTGTTTGCACAATATATATGTTCATGCCTGCCCAGCTAACAATTTTAGGTTGTAAGAATGTTTCCCTAACCTTTCCTTTCTTTAGACATTGATTAACATCATTGCTTGGTTATGAGAACGTTTTTCAAACATTTTTGTAACACTTTTGAATTGTTCCACAAACTACTTAAGAATAACGTTTTTGTTATGATATTTACCACAAAGAAAGTTCTGCTAACAGTACTGCAAGAACGTTTTTTGATAAAGTTAAGAGAACTTTTAACTGCTGCAGCATTATTCATGACTATCTTGTAGTTACTGGTCAAACTTTCTGAGATTGTTTTTTGCAGATGGAACGCGATACGTGCATTATGTATTATGGCGTGTTCAGTTGTGCGCCAGTTTTATTAATTGCATTGCTTGCAGCACAGTGTGCACAATAAAAATAAACCAGAGTAATTCATTTTGCATTGTATAGAGATACTGAAATGCAGTTTGCCGAGAGTGCATGTTAATCTTTGTTAAATTCTGGTTGGTTGTCTGGATCTGCAAATGTATGCATATCTGTTTCAGGATCAGTGTGCATTTGTGCATTTTGCACAGCACAATTTAAAAAGTCCTTTTGCACAAAGTGTTTCTGGATTTCTTTTACTTAATATTCAAAGCATTAATGTATTGCAGTTTCTGTTTGGTGTTCATATGAATCATTTGATTAATTTACTTTCATTACAGGGTGGAAAAACAGCCCGGAGTGCAGGAGATGCAGGTAAATATACACACACACACACAGACCATAGAAGTCATATTAGTGAGCACCTCTGACAGACAATGGTTCTCGTACTGAGATCATGATATTTAATACACCCCACCCCTGACCCTCACGCAGCCCTGTTATTAGATTTTAAGCTAAGTATGATTTGACTGATTTATGAGCATTTCATATAGTGAATACTTCATTACAAATGTTTTATCAGTGTGGTTTCTATGGATGTTTTTAAAAACTTGGCCCTTACAATTTCAGTCAAACCTGTATGCACACACAGTCATCTACGAATTGCACTTTTAGTTTACAATCTTTGGCATTTGTTGCTCTGAAACTGTTTCATAAGTGGTTGTGTTTACGAAACTTACATGCGCAGTCTTGTACATAAAATACTTCTTTCATTTGAGCCAGAATGCATTTTCTCAGCCAAGATTCATTGAGTCGTAGTGTTGACGTTTGTCGGTAAGGCAAGCTGCCGCACGTAGCTAGGGCTTAGTGTCAGATCTAAAGCAGATAAGAGCAAGAAAATACAGTGTACAGACAATTAACCCATGTAGCTCCATTGTTTAGCTTCGTGAGCAGAGGTGGGCCCACTTATAGAAGAAAATCCAGTCTATATCTCACATAACCCTAAGGTGAAAACACGTAACCCACTTTCCCCAGTGTGTTTTCACTCGGGCAGCACAAAGATGAGTTTTATGCATGTACATTAAGCACTTAATCGTATTATGGGGGTGTTTCAAGCTGTAGAGAATTTCTGTAATTCCATCAATAGTGAACTCTCTTGCCCGAGTCTAAACCATTAGCACAGACCGTTTAAGAAGGTTTAGGTCTTCAAAGAAGAGTTTTCATGTTTTGTATCTTAAAGAACTTTAATCTCTTATTCATGTGCTCTTGAGGAGAACCTTTTCACCTTTACTTGAACTGAAGACCTTTTCCATGTACATCATGTTTTGGCGAACAACATGGCTACGTTAATCTGACTGAACCCTTACTAAACCAGCGTTTGATAATGTCCCTTTATGTTTTATAGAAACAGCTTTCCATAAACCCAGCTAACAGGCAACATTCTCAGAATGTTGGCTAATGTTCTCTAAAGGATCGCTCAGAGTTATCAAAAACATTTCTGCAGTAACGTTATGCGCCTTTTCTTGTACTCGTTCTGTCTTTTCGGGTTTCTCAGATATTGAAGAAAGCTGAAGAGAATGAAGGCAATAATGGTTTTTAATAATAGAGAAAAGAGATGAAACAGAGGGAAAACAAAACTGAAAGCTAACAATTTGAGTAACAAAAATGTTAAGTAACAAAAATGTTTTTTATGTATCATATCAAAAGCGTTATTGTTAAGTTGTTAGTGGAACGTTTTAAAAAATGTTTGAGTAACATTTTTAAAACCAAGCAGTAAAACAAACTACATTTTAAATGCTCCTAGAACTTTAAAAATAACATTAATGCTTTTGTTATTTAATGAAAACGATAGTAAAACTCAAAACGCAAAAAATTGTTAGCTGGGTAAGAGCAAAATAGATCCCAATAGGGATGGGATTTGTTAAGAATGATGAATGTTTTGTAATGTAGTATTTACTTATTATTGGACATTACGTAACACACAATATACAATTGTGACAAGGAGGTAGGGCCCTTGGGTGTAAGACGGCAGATATTTGAGCACTGTTGATTATCATAAACACTGAGTATTCCTGTTTTTTTTTAGATAATGAAATTGGCTGTGAAAGTTCACTACCTCTACACAAACAATCTCAAGCAACTACTTGGACTCAGTAGTGTTTAACAGCTGTCATTCTGTTATATTATATATATATATATATATAATAATAAGACAAATAAATGATCTAAATGTTTTCCAGCACTGTTGATATGTTGATCAAAACTCAGGTGATAAGGGTCCACCTGGAGAACAGGTTCAGATTTCAGCATGACGGCACTCATCCCTGTTTTAAATAGCATAAAAAACATTTGAAATAAATGCATGATTTTTTTTTCACTCTCCATCACAATACATTCAGTCAGGCTCACCTGAGTTCATTATGTCTCTGTTAAGTCAGTCTGTCTGCATGGAGCTGCAAGAAAGCCCCTGATCCTGCACAATATTGGGGTCGGTAGATTCATTAAAGTTATGGTGAGAGTAGATCTCTGCGTGGTGTTTGCTGCCAAGGGACCTTCTCTTTATGAATTAAAGTTGTTCCTCCCTGTCTGTTCTGCGCCAACAGATTTGTCTTCATTAGAAACCTACTTTCTGGAGAAGATAAACGTTTGCATCCGTCAGCTGAAATGTTTTATTAGTGGTCCTTCAAGACGTAGCTTATTGAGAAGAGCTGTCCCATTACTTTTCAAAGCAAACAGACTTTATTTTTGCCTCAGAGATGCGTGGAAAAATCCACCCATTTTAACTGGCACGATACAGAACATCCTTAGCAACACCTTAGCAACCAGCCAGAATGGCAGCAGCTTTTGTAGGAGCGTGGGCCACTGAAGTTTTTAAAACAAAAAAGTCTCAAAAAATCTTGTTTCATGTGCAAATGTGCTGAGCTGTTTGAAAGACCTGCTGTTCTGAGCTGTCTGTTGTATATTAGCACTCTCAAGATTCCTTTTATGCCTCATTTTGGTAAAGAAAACCTTGTAGTGCTTATTGGTGTTGACTCCTTGCCATTGCACACAAAGGTTTTTGGGATAGCATGTGAGTAAGAAGCTTCCCTGCAGAGAGACGCATGCTTACACTAGCCTTTAAAGTGTCTTCAAAGACTGCCAGCTGTGTCTGTCGGCCCAAGGTCTGGAGATCTGCCGGGCTGGAATGCTTTAGCCGCAGCTGGTTGTGTTAGGAGAGCCTGCAGTCTCCTCTCATCATCAGAACAGAGAATATACAGAGCTGGAACAACCAGCTGAGACCACCAGTGTTGACCCTTCAGCCCTGCTACCCCCGTCCACACAGACATGCTCATTCACAGTTCACTGGAGCATCTGAGCAACTGTCCGCTCAGCATAGTTCAGCCCGCGGCGTGAGACCTTTGCGTCCAATTACATGAAAGAAAAAATGTCTCTTATTATTAATTATGGTAATAGCCAGACTGCACAGCTGATATAAATGGTCTTCTGGCCTTTTCTTGTACTCGTTCTGTCTTTTCGGGTTTCTCAGATATTGAAGAAAGCTGAAGAGAATGAAGGCAATAATGGTTTTTAATAATAGAGAAAAGAGATGAAACAGAGGGGAAAACAAAACTGGCAGCTAACAATCTGAGGTTGTAAGAACATTTCCCTAATGCTTGCATTAAGTAACAAAAATGTTAAAATTGTTAATTTGAATGGTCCAGGAATGTTTAAAACATCCAATTTTGTATTAATGTTTTCGCTTGGTTATAAAAACGTTATTCAAAAAACACTTTTAAAATGCTCCACTAACTACTTAAGAATATTGTTTTGATATATGATAAATAATGTTAAAAAATGTTCCACTAGCATTACTGCAAGAACGCTTTAGAGAATGTTAGCCAACGATCTGAGAACGTTCCCTAGATCATACAATAACAATCTATAATATTGTTAGGTCAATAAAAATGCATTCTGGGTTAGGTTTTGCTGATTTTAAGTACAAATTTGTCCCCAATATATGGTTAAGTTAACCCCCCCCACACAAATATGCATTATTTTCAAATGCGTCTTTTTTCCAGGTTTGGCCAAAATGTTGGTCATTCGCAATTATTATGGGGTGCCAAGCCCCGTGGGTGGCCCACCGCTCAACATCCAAGTTGGTGATGTCATCGAGCTGATGGAGGCAAATGTCCGCAGTTGCTGGTGGAAGGTGAGACTGTTTTTTCCTCATGTACTTGCAACACTTAATACTGTCCCTCTGCAGTTTTAGGTTGTAAGAACATTTTCATTTGAACATTTCACATTTTCATTCATTTAAGTCGGAAACGTCAAACGTTATAAATTAAATGTTAAAAATGTTATTTTGAATGTTCTAGGAATGTTTAAAACATCGTTTTTTGACATTGTGTTAACCTTCTTGGTTTTAAGAATGTTATTCAAACTTTAATTTTGTAACACTTTTAAAACGTTCCACTAACAACTTAAGAATAAGGCTTTTGATATAAAATATATAATGTTAAAAAAATTCTACTAACGGTACAAAGGGAATGTTTTTGATAACTCTGAGAGAACTTTCAGAGAACATTAGCCAACATTCTGAGAACTTTCCTTGGCTGTGTTTACGGCCGAGCGTCTGTTTTGTTCTGCTATTCAGCGCGTGACTGCCTGTGAAATGCTAACTAATCCAACCCTTTGTCAACAAGAATGCTGTTGATGCCAGTTGGACGAATAAGGTTTCACGGCCATTCAAAAACAATGTAGTCCATCACGCCCAGAGCGCTGACACGTGCTTGACAACAGATTTTGTTTTCCTCATTGTTATTTGAAAGGTGTTAGATTATATATAGCACATTGACATAAAACACGCCAAAGAAATAGTCACTTACTGCCAAGGTGAAGTGTGAAATTTCTGCACCTCTAGCTGGCGTCGCCAAACTGAATTGCAAAATTCAACACTCAAAATAATATTTTTAACCACAGGCAGAGTATTTACACTAGTCAGGAAAATCAGCCTATAAATGACTTACTTATAATTGTCGCAGTGTTATCAGGCTGGGATAGAGAAAGCACTGGAACACACTTCACCTTTAAATTAAACCACTGAGAACTCTAATGCTCCATGATCTATGAAAGAGAAACCTTTGAGCAACAAAAACATATCGTGAGATTTACACGAAAGCCCATTCGGTTCATCTTGACAACCTTCGCATGTTCTCATCATTTTCCGACGTTCTCTGGAAGTTCTCAAATGTTTTAAAAACTTTACAGATTTGAATAATATTCTTATAACCAAACAATAACGTAAATGCAACGTCTACAAAACTGGATGTTTTAAATGTTTGTAGAGCTTTCAAAATCACCTTTTTAATGTTTTTGTTACCTTACAGGAAATGTTATTACCGAAAATTGTTAGCTGGGTATGCGCTGAGGCAATAAGGGAACCAGCCAATGGCTGACCAGAGAGCACGGCACACGGTGGCTAGCCATCAGATGTGTCCCGCTGTCCAGAATGCTTCCTTGCAGCTCCATTTTAATGCGTTAATCTTGTTCTGCATCATTGTAAGATGCTGTTCGCTGCAGGCTGTGAGCGCCCAGCTGTTCCGAGCGCCCAGAAGTTGTTTGATTGATCTAATTTTAACTCATGCAAAATTACACCGCCCGCGTCACCTGAGACCTTCTAATATCCAGCATCCTGCGGCAGATCCGGACGAAACGACGGACAATCAGGGCTCTTGTAGCCGTGGCGACCCTGAGACAATTATTCCCGCTTTGGTGCTTAGACAAACCCAATCACTCACTCTGATTTCATTTGGGCCTTTGGCTGCCATCTGTTTGATCTAACAGGGTTATGAGTTTAATCATTATTAGGCCCTTATCTGAATAACAACCAATAGCAGCGCACTGTTCAAGAGTGCTGATAAAATGTCAATACACTAAATGCATTGGGCGATGCTTAAGGATCCACTTACAAATCAGATTTGTTGCAGGAAGAGGTAGAGAAGACAGAAATGCACTTTATACATCCTCCTCAAAAAGATCGTCAGAGGAAGAGGCAGAGAAAGATCTGAGGACGTGTCGTAACGTCTTCTGTTTCGAATTGTTTTTTTATTTGGGCCTTTTTTATGATGTCTGTAAATAAGCCATTTACATTTCACAATTTACAATTAACTTGAACATTATTCTAAGTGTTTTAAGTGAATTTTATTTCTGTTAAGTTCACATACTTTTACATAAATTATTTTTTCCCCACCTACATACGTAAGACTTTGCATGAATGCATTTTCCAGGTTTTCCTAACAAACCCCCCAAACATTTCTCTTCTTTTTGAAAAATGTGGCTGTATTGGTCTGTTTCAAACAAAAGGCTGCCCTCTTCTGTTGATACTCCTGTATTCTCACAAGACTTTATCAGTTCTGATTAACTTCTGCTGTAAATTTGTACTGCGTCATGTTAAGTGCTAATTGTTACTGAATTATTGAGGAGTCGCCCGGCTGAATTTAATGTAATTATCTGCCGTGGTTTCAGGGTAAAGTTCTGGCAAGCAAGGAGGTCGGCTTCTTTCCAAGTGATGCTGTGAAGCCTTGTCCATGTGTGAGTACAAACTCCAGATTATATTGGGATGCTAAATATACTTTGCCAGACTAAACCAAATGTGATCAAGGCAAGGTCAGATTCATCTTGCTGCATTTTTCTTGTTATTTAGTACCGCAAGCACCAGTTTACTGCTGATGAATTGTTGTCGTGATCAGCTTGTCCTCACTTTGTCATTAACTGCCAGATTATTGACAAACATTTATTTACACGATTCTGGGAAAACAGATGTTGAGTTATCTTCAAGTGTGTTTAGTAAATGACTTGTGGTTGTAAAATGATACAGTAACAGATTTTCGCACTGAAATGTATTGTTCTAGACTTAATACCAATTTAAAATATGAAAATCAGGTTAAATGAAAGCCCATGTGTGCGTGTGCTCTAATTTCTTATTTACGAGAAATTCACTTTTACGAATTTTTAACTTTTCACCTTTTATTTTTTTTTATAAAGGTTCCCAAACCGGTTGACTACTCTTCACAGTCTTGGTAATGATCTTTATCATCACTGGATGAGACATTTGTTTTTATGTGTTATGAGCTCATTAACAAACGCTTCACCTCGGACCTTTGACCTTTCATTCAGGTTTGCCGGTCCGATGGAGAGGCTGCAGGCGGAGGCCGCGCTGCTAAACAGGCGGAGCAGCACATACCTGGTCCGTCACAGGAGCCGAGAGTTCAATGAATACGCCCTCAGCATCAAGTGAGTAAAGGACAAACAAACATTTTCCATGTAGCTCAACTGATAGAGTTTGCTCTAGCGACGCTAAAGTCACAGGTTCGATTCCCAGAAGAAACACGTTCTGATATATTCTGACTGCCCTGTAAGTTTCCTCCCAGCTAACAAGGAACATTCTCAGAACGCTGGCTAACATGCTCTAAACTTTCTCTCATCACTTATCTAAACAAAAGTTATTGCAGTAACGTTAATAGAATGTTTTTTGTTGTTGTATATAATAATTACAGAATTAAAGAAATGTTTGAATAACGTTTTTATAACCAAGCAATAAAAGAGGTCTTTTGAATGTTCCTAGAATTGTCAAAATAACATTTTTAACATTTTAGTTACTTATGTTAGGGAAACATTCTGACAACCTAAAATTGTGAGCTGGGTTAGCATCTGTCTGATGTAAGTGTTAACAGGATTTGATTCGAACCGGGAGCTTTAACAGTCAAGTCCACTTTCATCAGCTCCCATCAAAAGCAAAAACAATTCCCTGTTCTTCCTGTACGAAAGTCCCCCTGATTTCAGACAGTCCCGCACACGTTCTGTCTAAAAAATGTGAGCTCCGAACTTTTAATCCAAGGACTAATGGAGACGCCCCAGCCCTCGATATCGATCCCCTTTCCTGCCTGGAAAGCTCTTTGCCCCATGCATTACTGTGGCAGTTCCCCACAGGGGACGAACAGCATCGATCGCAGTGATCACCAGAAAATTACTCTCATCATTTATTCATGACCCACAGGTACAACAATGACGTGAAACACATCAAGATCTTAACAAAGGAGGGATTCTTCCACATTACCGAAAACAGGAAGTTCAGAAGCATTTTAGTGAGTGTTGATGTTTCCTGCTGATGCTTGTTTTAAATATAGGAGCCATTACCTCTCATAAAGCATTCAGTAAAGAATCAGTGATTATAAATATTATAATCTGTTTGTCATATAAAATAGAGAAGTAAATGTTATGGCATTTTAAGGTTAATAATGTTATTACAGTAAAAATAAATGTTTGCATTATACCAGCCTCTTACAATCTTTGTATCATTTGTAAATGTTTTTATTTTGCTCTCTGTTTATCATCTAAAGGGCATTACAAAGTCGCCCTGCTTAACTGTCACTGTTCTGTAGAAAAATCAAACATCTTTTGTCAGCTTCCTTTTGAAAACGCTTTTAGATTCGATTTCGCAAATGCCACTTAAATAACATTATTGAATTTTGAATGCTGGAGTCACATCGAATCCGTTCACGTTTATTTATTTTTTTATTTCGTCTTTTTAATGGCTGCAGATATGTAGCCTTTCATGAGAAATGGCATCATGTCGAGTGTGTGTGTGTGTGTGTTTAATGCAGGAGCTGATTGAGTACTACAAACATCATTCACTGCGGGAGGGCTTCAGGACACTCGATACCACGCTGCAGTTCGCCTACCGAGAGCCCGAGAACGGAGCCAACAGTACGTACAGCGCCCAGACACCTCTTCTAACAAGAACCGATTGTAACACAAATAACAAAATGTACCCTCCATAACACACAGGCCTCCAATGGTTTATTATTTAATCGTAGTTTGAACAATGATTTCATGATGTTATGTGTTTAAACGTACTCGTTCGGTAGCTGAAAACATGACATTGTTGTGATGTGGCTGCGGTCACCGGGGCGGTTGCTATGGCAGCAGTGTTTCCTCATTGAAAGCGTTTGATGATGTGTTTGAGTCCTCAAAGTGTTTTGTGTGTTTTGAGACTTTGCATTTGTTTCCAGGTGTCACATTTATCTGCATGTTTGTCATAACAAGAAGGCGTTTTTTGCACACTGTGTCGTTTAGGAGCATAAGGGCCAAAACAAACTCATACACTGCTAACTGCACCATCTTGACTTCACATTAACAAATTTCACCGTTCAGAAATGCATCCGAATGCAATTTGTAATGCAACACAAGTACATATGTGTTGTGTTCTTAACATTGCTGATAGAAACTTTTAATGGTCAGTTGTCTGTTTCAGGTCAGCTACTGAAGACTTTGAAATTATTTTCACTGAGCGAGTTAGTTAAAGTTAAACAGTTGACTAGTTAAACTGTCATTTATCACTTGCTATCTGTATAAAAATTCATTGTTTAATAGCATGGGCAGTTAAAGGCTATCCCCTTTGAGTACTGTTGTTTGTTAGAGTTGCAGTAACATAAGCAATGTATTTATGTATGACGGGGTCACTTAAGTACGCAGCTACCAGAGAATGTTCTTAGAAAGCTGGCTAATGTTCTTAAAAAAGTTCTCTCAAAATGTTCTTGCAGTACCTTTAGTAGAAAGTTTTGTTAACGTTATATATCTTATATATCAAAAACTTTATTCTTAAGATGTTAAGTTGTTAGTGGAATGTTTTAATGTGTTTGACTTGGTGTTACTTGGTAAAAACTTTGTGGTGAGCTGCCTGGATGTTTCGCAGGTACAGGAGAGTAAGGAGTTAATTTTTGAGTCGTGGCTTCTGATAAACCCTGAACTACTGAGCTGCGCTTAGAGCCCGATCAGAGAGTTTGACGCATTGCAATCAGCGCTCAGATGAGATTTTATTGTAGCTCCATATGTCACTGCGAGGAATTCGGGAAAGAGCACTGTGTCGCGCTCGACGCGGGTCTTGTCTCAACTGGGAAACGTTGACAGATTGCGAGGCTGTTGTCTCCTCTTGGTAAGGCGTCACTCAAATACTTCACTGCTTAGACAAACAAAGAAGACGAAAGTGATTCTGCAGATCTGACCAAAGAATAGATCTCCCAGCATGCATTGCTGCTGTTTGTCTCCTCTCATCCCCAAGGTCCATTCCAAAGCAGCACGCCTTCTTTCTCTTTACATTGCTTTTCATCTCTGCTTCTGTTTATGTGCTAATAAATGCAGATGATATGCAGTTGTTTTTGGCAAGCCGTTCATGTAAACCTCTACACGAGAGCTTTCAGCATCGTTTCACACTCGCTTTATTAGACCATCATTTGTTTTTGCACTCAAAACGTCATGTTGTACGGATAGACAAGCAGTTGTTTAAACAGTCACAAGCTTCAAGTCTTCTGTTACTGACCCCGTTAATATGCAAATAAGAATAATATTCAAATAATATTAATAATAATCGAAAAATAATATTGCTTCCATTAAGTAACAAAAACATTATTTTGAAATTTCTAGGAAATTTCGAAACATCCAGTTTCTTAGATGTTGTATTAATTAACATTATTGCTTGGTTATAAAAACGTTCCACTATATATATATATATATATATATATATATAATGTTACTGCAGGAATGATTTTGATAACTTTGAGATACTAGAGACGTAGCATTAGCTTGGGACTTTATTCCACAAGTTAAATGTTTTTGCTCCATGAGGAAATACGTTGTACATAGATGGTACACATTGTGCTGGTCTTTTATGCAACAGACGCATGTATTCTGAGTGAATTGCAGAAATTTAAGTCTTCAAATGTCTTTGATTCTCTTCAGGCTCTCCTGTGATTGCCCTCTAGTTATTTAAATAGGGAGTTATTGAACAAATTGTGATTGTGGGACACAGACGCTCCACTTTACAGGTGGGTGTTTAAGTGTCAGATAGATTGCGTGATGAATGCCCCATCCTTCTTCATATTTATTTATATTCCTGAAGCACTGAAGATCTGTCAGCTCTGCAGCACTCTCAGATGTGAATTGAGGCATGCGGTTCGGATGGCAGATCTATAACCTGAGTATTTACATTATGGGTAACAGCAGTGTGGTTATAACAGGAGATGTGAAGCTGTCAGAAAGTTTGCAGGATTGTGGGCGGACGGGTGTTTGGCTTTCCTGAGTGTTTCTGGAGTGACGTGGGTGGAATTGAAAGATTCTGTCTGATGCCAGCGGATCAGACATCACAGGTTGGATAGTGGTCAGAGAACAAGGCCTTTTGGAGACACAGCGTGCGCTCATGAATAAATTCATGGACTCGGTTTGTCTCAGCTTGCGCTGTCCCTTTAAAACTTTGAACAGATGTTTAAGAAAGATGCTGTGAGAGACGCTGTTTCTGAACTCAGTCAGAGTTGAACCGCTTGCCAGAGAGCAAATGTGAGAGAGAAATGAAATAAGAGAGGGTTGTGAGTTTTAATTTAACACAGAGTCGTCCAATGACAAGATCTCAACATTTAAAACCAGGCGTTTATTTTCCAGTTGTATTTTTTGATTCTTGTCTAAGATTTGTTTCATAGCATTCTGGGCTTTGTGGGATTGAACCTGCATTGCCCACATGAGCACTAAGGTCCCACGTCTCAAAAGCACTACCCAGCTAACAATTTGAGGTTGTAAGAACGTTTCCCTAACGTTTCTATTAATTTAACAAAAATGTTAAAAATGTTGTTTTGAATGTTCTAGAAACGTCCAGTTTTTTATATTGACATTTAGATTAACAGTAACAGTATTGCTTGGATATACTAGCATTATTCAAAGATTTATTAATTCTGTAAAGTTTTTAAAGTGCTCCACTAACAAATTAAGAGCAACGTTTTTGGATATATATGATATACAACATTAAAAATGTTCTACTAATGTTACCGCAAGAACGTTTTTGATAACTTTGAGAGCACGCTAGCCAACGTTCTGAGAACGTTCCCTGTTATCTGGATAACCACTATGTCATGGCTTCATATCATGTTATTTATAGTACTGTGAGAAACATGCTCACTACAAACGGTGCTAATTGTCCGGTTGTTCCGTCAGTCGAGGTGTTGTTAGTTACGCAGCACCGTATTGCTTCAACCGCATTCCACGGAAGAACGGACGAGGAAACATATTGTGCCGCTGACACGCCGGGCGTCTGCGGCGCTCTGGGCCGAGACGGTCAGATGGATCATCAGATGGTGGGGGAGGCGCTACGCTGCGGCAGCTGAGCGTAGACGCTTGAGGAGCACAACCAGTAAACACAAAGCTCACTGATGGTTCTCTGTGGAAATAGACATGAATAGATATATTCCAGACCTGGCACCCAGCCACTTGTGTTTCCATCCTACTGCATATAACCGGTGGGAGGCTCTCAGAGTAAAGGCGAGCACTGACATGCCATGCAGGAAACAAGCTAGAAACTCTTGAGTATATTTACAATCAAGCAACTCTGCTTTTTGCTTGCTCGGCCTGCAAATGTTGTGCTTCAATTAAACATGCTCTGTCTTTGCTTCTCTTCTCTCTGCTGTTGCCCCACCCCTGCCTCGTCCTGCCACGCCCACCCTGCCACGCCCATGTCTCCGCCCACCTCAGCTCCGTTGCTCTGCGGGCTGTCTTTTCTAACTCCCGCCGGCTACAGCTTTGTCCCTCCCTCTGCAGCTCCATTCTGGTCAGGTACAGGTACATTTTTTTTCTTCTTCATCCGTCCAGTTTTGTGGAGGTCAGATCAAAGGCCGCTGTTTTTATGTGCCAACCCCTCTGAATCTCACCCAGCCGCCCATTTCATGGTGTTTTTTTGTTCGTGTCTGTTTAGAGATCTTTTTCTTTTTATGTACGTCGCACGCTGTAGCTGCATGCACCATATGTCCTTTGTCAGCCGCACAACACTGACTGACATCTGATATGACTCATCATATCTCATTTCAGGCAGTTAGCTTATTAGATCTGTTATTATGGGCATTTTTGTCAAGGGAGCTGTGATGAAAAGGAAAGAGTCGGCCTAACTTTCTGACGTCTTTATCTTCAACAACAAACTTCTTGCTCTGAGCATGACGACAGCTAACTGGCAGGAAGTTTCTCTGTCTGTACAAGTCCGTTCTTTCTAAAACAGCTGAAGTGAAGGCAGCCTGGCACCCATACAGAGCTCATCAGCACACGTCTGGCACAAAGCCGAGCTTCTCTGGCCGCCGTTCACATGCTGCTTAGAGTCTCTGAAGTCCCAACAAAGGCCTGTTTGATTTCACCATCACGCGGTTCCCCACCCCACTGCAGTTAGAGGGAACCGTGTGACGGGTCCAACAAAATGTCCAGAGCATTCCGGTAGACAGCAAGCAGAAGGCACATGTTCGGTTTTCTTTTTTTGAGGAAAAATCTTGTGAAATGTAATTAACCCAGCAGATTACGCTGTTGACACATCTCAAGACGTAATCAAAACAGCCACTTCAGCTGTGATTGGACCCGTCCCAGATTCACTAAAATCATTTATTTGGAGTGCCTGTGCAAACACATGAAGTGGTGCGATGATTACAAGAGTCTACAGGAGACTACAGCCTGACTAAGAAGATACGCTACATCTACTCGCTCTATCTCTCTCTCTCTCTCTCTGTTTGTCTGTTTCGTTTAGTTTTGTCTGATTCTCAGCTGTTTTGTCTGACTCTGTTTTAATGTTAAATATGTTTTGTCTTGTGCTTACAGTGTTCACTCCTAAGGTGATGGGTGTTGCGATCGCCCGCTATGACTTCTGCTCCAGGGACACGCGAGAACTCACCCTGCAGGAGGGTGACGTGGTGAAAATCTACAGCAAAACTGGAGCCAACGGCTGGTGGAGAGGAGAAGTCAATGGGCGGGTGAGTGTGGGACTACAGTAGTACTGAATACTATGTTGTATACCATCTACTATTCTGTAAAAACAGGATGTTAGAAACATAACCTGCCGTAACCCAGTTACACCCAACTCCATCCACAGATGGATGGATGAACGGATGGACGGACAAAAGGATAGATACAGACAGACATACAGATAAAGACAGATACAGACAGACATTCCCTGAAAGCTTGCAGACAGTTTAAATGGTACAGAAATGCATGACCATTGATTTGAGCTGCATTATTTCACACTGAGCTAAAAAGCTTATTTGTATTTAAAGCACATCAGACAGTCAAATGTTTCTCTTGAGCCTCCAATAATGGTTTCACCAGGGAGTCTCTAAGTGTTCTTTAGTAAATAAAACTTTCTATTTTATGAATGCCTGTAATAGATTTTGAGATCAGTGTTTTGAACCGTTTTCCTGCCTGCTTAAACAAATCTGTACCTGTGTGTGTGTGTGTGAGACCTAAACAAACTCAACAAATTATTGGTTCAGAATCCTGCTTCATATAGCTGTATTGGAAAAATCAAATGCGCTCAGATTGGCTGTTCTACTCGTCATTGCGAGAAAATGCTCTGAACTATTTGCATCACCCCGAGTGAGGACGAGGCATCACAGTATAAAATGTTTCACTGGGGTTATGCATATTTTCATTAGTCATGTGTTAAAGTGAAACCCGCTTTGTGCATGAACAGCCTCTCTCTCTCTCTCTCTCTCTCTCTCTCTCTCTCTCTCTCTCTCTCTGAGTTGGCCGATGAAAACAGCTCTGTCACACTATCATGTTTGTTGTTATTGCTCAGGCTCATTGGTAGTGTTTAACCAACCCAGCCTTCATTCTCACCCCTCCTCACGCAGCTGGCGCATCCTCAAGGTTATGCGAACAGCGTAGTGACGCAAATCCTCTGTAATACCCCCCACAGCGTTCTCTTCTCATCACTCATTCCCTCTGTTCTCTCTCACCCACAGGTGGGCTGGTTCCCTTCCACCTACGTTGAAGAAGGAGAAGAGTGAACATCTGAATGGAGGAAAACAGAACGAATAACACAGGGTGGAAATACACTGCGGTTACCTGGACTGAGTTTGAGCCACTGAGTCATAAAGGGCTTCTGATTGGCCGTCTCTGTCTCTCTCTCTGTTTCTCTGTCCTGGAGCTAAACTGGAGGGTGTCAGAGGGTGTGCTTGAGCTGTGATGGATGAAGGACTGCCTTCTGGAGGTCTGGTTAAGTTTGGACCTGTGCAGGTCTGTGGGCTGGAACGCCCAGAATCAGACTGAGATTATACCCCGAGCTGTTTCTGTTTGTCTGTGTTTCTGGGGGAGGGGTGTCCCCAGCTAACCATTTTAGGTTGTAAGAATGTTTCTCTAAAATTTCCATTAAGTAAAAAAATTTAAGTTTTTTTCACCTTTTTTTTTGGAAACGTTCAAAACGTCCAGTTTTTTAGACATGGTATTAACTTAAAAATAAATTTTAGTTTAAAATTAAAACATTTTTATTTCTGTCATTTTTTTAAAACGTTTCACTAACTACTTAAGAATAACATTTTTGATAACGTTAAAAAAATTCAAAAATTACTAATGTTACTGCAAGAACTGTTTGTGACAGCTTTGAGAGAACATTCTGAGAACGTTCCCTGTAAGCTGGGTCTGTTCTCTCAGCAACGTATTTGGTCCTCTTTACCTGATCCACACCCCCTCCCACTCTGCCCAGAGGTGTTCTCACACACCTCCCCTCCCACCCAGCTCTCCTCTGAGATTAAGATCGTAGCTTCCTGGCAGAAAGTAGCACGTAGGCCCGCAAACACTGTGGTAATTGATTGGCGTATTCTCTCTGTTTCCTTCCAACGAAATCTCTCATTTTCAGAGTTCTGCTCAAAAAGAACGTCTGGTGGTTTTGTACGTGGCGTTGTTTGTGTGCTTATCTTGGCAGATGTATTGTGGGGTTGTCACGCCCCGTTTATCTGATTTGTGCCGTGGAGACGTTCAGTGAGATGTTGGCACCAGCCAGGCAGTTGACAGGAAACAAAAGAGTTCGCAGTGACAGGCCTGTAAACAGCTTTTTCAGCAGGGACCCACAGCCCTGGAAACATTGTGTCGCTCCATCCAGAAGGGATAAGATTAAACAGCACAGACACTGCCTTCACAGTCAGCTAATGAGAGGGATTTACACACATTTGCAGGAATAATTGACACTTTGGAGAACAATGAACCAGTTAATTTGCTTTTACATCCACCCAGTGGACCAGAAGCTTTACGGATCTCTTGAAAAGTGTAAACTACCGATAATCCGGTTTGGGATTTGTTTATACCCGTGTCGATACCAATATTTAGACAAGTAGTACGGCTGATACAATGCAATTTGATGACCACAAATAATATGTACGCAAAACTGCTCAGTTAAAACGAACAAACTTTACACAATGTTTACAGAAACAATCTTGACAGGCGATTTTGTTTATTATTCATAAACAAGGTTGTTGGTTTTGAACTGACACAAGGAATAACTAACACGTTTGGTCATCAGCTAAGCGGATGTTTTATCGGCCAGTGCTAATAATCCTAAACAGCCATACTGTATATCGGTAGATGAATTACCCGATTTATTTGTTTGTCAATTGTTAACTGACATCATCAGAGAAGATTTCTTAGCCAGGGGTCTGTAAAGGGCAGTTGCTACTGCTGTTGAATGTTATGGGGTTCTGGTTTCATCACATTGTAATCACAGTGATATCACAATCAGATGTAGCTGTTATGAACTCGAACTCGCTAGACTCACCTGCCTGCAGCTAAACATAGATGTGTGTGAAATCTGAACGAGCTCTAAATCACGATTAAACGAAAGTGCTTTTGAGACTGCTGAGAAAAGGTCATATCAGGAAACACTCAAACTGCTAGTTAGTCTCAAACGGTTAGACAAAAGCGCTCTCACAAAGAGTACATGTTTTCTTGTGATCTGAGATGAGACCTTGACAGGAAAACACTTTCAGTCTGAGCTTCTTGACTGAGGGGTAGCAAACGAACGACTGAATAGCTGCAGCCACACATAGCCAGCAGACGAAAAGCAACAAACAGCATAAATGCAAATCTACTCGTATGTGCCGATATACCAGTTCAATAGAATGCTTCTCTGCTTGACAAAAGGCTTTGATCGAGCAAAAGGACAATTTATCAATGTTTTTTCAAATTTAGCTTTATTTCCTTTGCAAAATGTATTGTAAAATTGTCAGTTGTCTGATATTAAGCAAGAATAGTTTTTTTAATCCATGCATAATGAGAAGACAGAATATAAATGAGCGAATATTTATTTATTAACATCTGTGTTATGTTTGAATTGAACAGACTCGTCTGTGTTATATTGTGTTTGGGTTTATAATGTGAATAAGGTTGTGTGATTCCCTCTTGCTGCTCTTCTGCCACTATGTAACACACAGTTACACCACCAGGGGGCAGCAGCGTCACCAGGCGTGTCACTCCCTTCATCCTCTATATTAGCAGCTCTTTTCTTTACTTGTATTTTAACAGATATTATAATGCAGTTTCTTCTCTTTTGCACTTTCTAATAAAGACCGAAAGCTTCATTAGCAATATTACAATAATATTACAATAATTAAAGAGCAGTGGGGTAAAATATTGTTAACCATCGATCTATTTTAAACAATTTAACAATCAGTTCTCTTCCCTCTGACAGGAAGTGCTGCTGTCACAGAGGACTAAAATCGATTAACTTCTTGTTAGTAAACTCACATCTGACAGTGTTTATGACGCAGTTTACAAACACTGCTGCTTTCCCATCCCTTAATGTTCAAAAGTTAAAGGTCAGTTTTAGTGTTGGTGTTTTTCCTTTTGGGCATTAAGTAAAGGGATTTCTGGTCTGGCACTGGAATCTGGAGTGAAATCCATGCCCGAGGCAGATTAGCGTCTTCTCCTGGGTTCACTGTTCACTACAGTCTAACTACAGCAGTAGAATTGGTTTTGTAAGCTTTCTCACCGATTATCTGTTCCCACTCCGCTCTCCCCAGAGATGAACTCTGACAGGACGGATTTAACAGACTTCCACACATCCTTATATATTTATATACTACAGAGTCTATTTCAGCACAGCCACTAATCACCCGGCAATCTCTAACCCCAAAGGAACAAGATTTCTGCCTCTCCTAGCTAATGATTTTAGGTTGTAAGAACGATGTATGTAATGTTAAAAACGTTTGGCTAACGTTACTGCAAGCTCTTTTTGATAACGTTGAGATGACTTTTAGAGAACGTCAGCCAACCTTCTGAGAACATTCCCTGTTAGCTGGGCTCTTTCTCACAATATCTTCCTCTCTGTTTCTCATCTCACACCTTCAGAATCGTATTCTGCTGTCTTTCTGTAGACGTCTTTCAAATGTATGTACTGCTGCAGCTGGGTTTCCCATCATGCCTCTGGGCAACGAACAGGAATGAACATTTGTCTAATGTGTTTTTATTGTGAATCACTCGGTGACTCAATGCTAAACTGTACTGTCTTTTTATTTGTGACAATTATGCAAATATTGTTTGTAACATTGTGACAAATCCTTTGGGGCTGTTAAACCTGCAACAAGCCATATTTATGTAAGTAATCTTGAGTAACACAGTGGTGGTATGCTTACGGTACACTCAATATCTCGTGGCTCACAGTCTGATGTCCACTGAAGCCAAAGACGTAGCATGTTTGAAACGAGCCTAGTCGCCATGGAAACCGCCGCTGTGGCCTAACCAGTAGCCGTGCAATTCGAGTGTCCTACAGCGCCACATAGCTGCTGTATTACACCTGTACTGTACATATGTAGATAAAGTCACAATAAAAATGTTTATTGCTTCTTTTTGCAATTGTCTTGTGTCAGTTTAAGGTTTGTTCAGTTGTTGCATTAGATCCAGCGGTTGCCTGTCGTGACTTTGGGGGCGTGGCTCTGAAGGGAGGGCGGGATCGTATGCTTTCAAAGCTAGCTTGCTTTTTACTAGCCTCTCAGAAATTGCCTTCCCTACCTTTAAAACATCCTTATATTTATACATCCTGCTGGAGTAGAGAAATGTTCTAACAGGTAATTAAATCAATTCTGACTCATTTTTCACCTTTATTTCTGTTTGAACCAGTTTCTATATTTTTAGTAATGCAAGAAAGTAAAACTAAGCACAATGAGACCTTATGAGATCTTTTGTGCGTCACTTAGCTTAAAACATATGCGTCAGTCCTTCGGGTTGGCGAGCTGACGCATTTGTGGTCAGGGTTCGAGGAAGAGCTAAGTTGCTATCAACTTTTGTAGACACCTGGAAGTGTGTGTATGGATTTACCTAACCCTAACCATGTATTGGGGAAAAATTTGTGCCCAAAATCTGACAAATTCTTTTGGGGACGTCCTCGTTTGTAAAAATGCTATAATAATATAGTAAATAAAGTTAGTTTTTTAAATGGTAAAAATGCAGGACTTTTCTGTGAGGGTTAGACTGTAGATTAAAGTTAGGTTATATTGTTTATAACAAGCTGTGTATAAAAACAATAGGTCTATGGAATGTCCCCATTTAGATAAATAAACGTGTGTGTGTATGTGTGAAGGTGTTGATCTCCATCTATTGCATATAAGTGTATATAGAGAATGTGCTCTGAATAAGACAGTGGTGTCACTGATGACATGTTGGAAGTGTCTTCTGAAAGTCAATTTGTCATCTATAAGTGTCTGTCCCACCAGCAGAAGAAGAGCTAAACAGATGAGGATTGATTTAGACCTTCACTGCGGCAGAAGAGTTCCCCACATCTCACGGCCCCTACGGTACACATTCATCTTCCAATGCAAATGTAGAGAAATAAGGTACAAGAACTCTTCCCCAACTGAGCAAAAGCCTGGAAATGAAGATGTCTTCAACCACATCAAACGTGACATCCATCCACAAAACAAACCAACTGCTTTTATATATCAGCCTCTGCGAGATGAAACCATCTTTGACATTTAAGAAAAAGCCCCAGATTTTGTGTTTGTCTCGTATGGATTAAACCTGCACTTCCTTGGTATTTTAAATATTATACTGCGGTCTGCGGAGGTTTTTTTAATATTAGTGCTCTATGCTAAACATGTTTTGAGAGGCAGTGAAAAGCTGATAGTATTTGCTTTCTGGCTGCAGTGGATGGTAGACGTCTCCGTGAGGCCTCATGTTGGCAGCGATTGGCTGTTCACCGCTGTCCTGCCAGCCATCTGTGAGCCGTCATGTAAATATCACGTCCTGTTCCTCACATCCGCACGTCAACACGTCTCCTGATGCAATAACAGCAACATCAGATTTAGTTTCTGAGAAATAAACAAGCCAATCCCCAGTGTCCAGGAATTATGGTTTGTTCTGTCCATCCACTGTTCTGAAATCAGAGTTTTTCGCACTTCCTGTGCACTTGAGCAGAGCTATAAAATTCTGTGAATCTGTTGATTGCATTTGGCATGTTGTGTCGCAGTAACCAGTTTACTCGAATGATGACCGATCATTTCTAAATTCTAACTTTTATTGCTGCCCTGTGCTCTAATGTGACCAATCACAATCTCAGAGGGGCGGGTCCAGTTCTTCCAGTGGAAATCCAGTTTTCTATACTTCCGGTTTCAAACTGATCCGGCTTTCTCTGTACCCTCAAAATCCATTTTGCGCATCTGTCAAACGCTCTGTCAGAGGTTTCGTTAGTGTACAGGCAACTTTAAAGGGATAGTTCACCCAAAAATGAACATTCGTCCATCATTTACCCCCCTCATGTCATTCCAAACCTGTATGACTTTATTTTGCTTCTGAGAAACACAAAAATATTTAGTATGTTGGTAACCAAACAACAGTGGCACCCATTGACTTCCATTATATAAACACAACCACAGATATTTCTCAAAATATCTTCTGTGTTCCACAGAAGGGTGAACTGTGCCTTTAAAATGCCCCACAGTCTGGTCTCATTGTTTGGGGACCTGGGCACACGTAACAGAGGTTCTCTAATAAACACAGGGGTCCCCAGGAAGCATTAGACAGCACTTCTTCTGAGCTGAGCCCCACACATGCACACAAAGACACACGAGCAGACAGAATCCATTAACAACAGATCTCTACCATCACTGAGAGTGTATCGCGCACTGACAGAGTCCCGTGTCTGTCCGCCACTCGAACCTGATAAGATAAGACCATCTCTACAGCTCTTTTAAAAAGAAACTGCTGTCTGCGGTGAGAAGAATCTCTCCACTGATCTGCTGATGCTCTCAGTGAAAGGAAGTTCAATCTCTCGTGTTCATGTATCAACGGGTGAGAAAAATGACTCCGATCTCCAGCATCCGATCCTGATCTGTGACTGATAAAAGAAAACAAATGCCTCACATCCAAATCAGCCCAGCTAACAATTTTTGGATTGTAAGAACGTTTCCCCAACATTTCCATTAGGTAACAAAAACATGACAAATGTTATTTTGTAAGTTCTAGGTTTATTCAGTTTTTTTAGATGTTGTATTAACATTATTGCTTGGTTATTAGGACCTTTTCTGTAACATTTTAAAAATGTTTCACTAACAACTTCAATAACGTTTTTGACATGATATATAACGTTAAAAAAACATTTGATCATTGTGTTTCCATTAGGTCAAACTTCACCACCGTGAAGCCTCAAAGGTGGGTGCTGATGTGTGTATGTCAGTTGTGTGTAAAATCCTTCAGTTTATGGAAGTAAAATATGGCTGCTGACACACACAAATGAAATTATCTTATAAAACCCAACATATCTTTTCATTGGCCAGTAAATGTTATGGAAATATCAGCACAGAGCTGCAAATGTTCTGGATTGTAAAGTTACTGCTCATTGCTCAAGTTGTTCTTCGACTAGCAGGTGAGTTTTGCTGGTGATGATCGAAACATGTCTGTTTGGTTGCTGAAGAATAAGTGATTCTTGAACTCCAGCACTCTGGCTGTGTCAAATCCCCTGAGCTCTCCTGCAACGCCTGCAGGTATATTCCACTTTCATTTGTCATCCACAAATGTGATGGCATCAGCTATTCTCTCTCTCTCTCTCTCTCTCTCTCTCTCTGAAGACGGTTTCTCTTAATACTGCTGCACGATATTGACAATAAAACTCCACCAATCACAGCCAGACATGGATGAACTTGTGGCCTGGGTCAGCAGACCATTTACATTTGAACGGTTTGTTTTTAATGCTGTATTAAGACATATACGAAAGATGTAGAAATACTTTTATTTAGCATTAAAAATGTCAGAAAGTTCAGGAAACTGAATCATTTGAGCCAAGTTTTGTCTTTAATTCTGCTCTTTGCATCACAGTCTGTTGGTACAATTTAGGACTTTTTAAACTAAAGTTTATTTGGGGTGTTGAATACTCACTTCAACTCACTTGTCAGGTAATTGATTCCCTCTCCTGACATATCTGTGTTGATATTATTTAGGTTTAATCACTGTGTGGTTGGAGTTCATCTACAGACAGATTCATTATATTCATTATATACTGTTTGTTATACAAATTCTGTTTGTTTCTTTTGTGTTAACATGGAGGGATTTGACACCTGATAAACTTCATGTTTCTGCTTCAAGCAGATAAAAATCTGAGTGAAAAACAGTGCTTTTATAATAATGTATCCAGGCTGAACCATATTCCCTCACATTTATATTTATTCATATTTTCCATGTATAGCATATGTAAATATATAACACAGGCTAAAATATTGTATTTTACTCTCTATATATGTTAATTCCCTTATTTTATTTATTAGTATTTGTGTTCTGTTGTTTATATTCTCAGGGCATTAGAAGCTTCTGTCAAGCTAAATTTCATTGTGTAAACATACATTTCATTCTGATTGTGAAGAAGTATTTTTCGTCACTTATGCAGTGAGGACTGTGCAGTGTGGCATGTCAGGCAGGTTTCTGTAGCACGAGAACACACTTCAGTGTCTGTTTCCTACAGCTTGCCTTCAGTACCAGAGATGTTTGCTTTGACGACCTGACGCTGCCAACAGTGACGGCAGGTAAGATGTCTTTAAAGCTTGTGTAAATAGAGGAGTTTGAGTATAAAAGAGAACAGACTGCAACTTTAATAATAATATTAATATTAGCATAATAATACTTTGTTAAAGAAAAGTGAATGCTTACACAATTGAAAAGAATAATGATGAGACCTCAGTTGTTTTTTGAAGACAGAAATGAGATTAAATGCTAAAATCTCCTGCTTAAATGTCTGTTTTCCAGAGAGAAACAGCCAGTAATTGCAGTAAAGTGTTTCTTTTCAGTTTGACCTTTATAACATCTTAAAGCACTCAGATTCACCAAGACGGCAACGTCTGTCATCATAACTCACATTTTAATATCAACTCAAACATTTCCTTCACGATCAATTAGCTACACCATTCATTTTATAGCCAGTGTGTTAACAATTGTCTCATGTTTTTCTCTTCATATCTCCCGAGACATTTTTTATTTAAATTTTTAAACATATTTTAATATTTAATTAAAAACTCGTCTCAAATTCTGATCGTAGAAAAACCCCTGAGAAATACTTTTCTCCTGAAAAGCAAACTTTCATATTAAGATCCTGGTCTTTCTGTTTCAAATTAAAGTGTTTCACAGTGGGGCATGTGGTCAGCCAAATTTGGGCCAGATGTATTTTTACGGGTTTGTACTTTTAGTCCTAAATCTGACCATCTCTGCTAATAAGAACCCTTTCCCCTGAGATACTACAGAGAAGAAAAGAAGTGCATTAGCCTAATAAGGGACATCTGGTGGCCATTCATTAACTTCACCATCCTTAAAGTCCTCCACCTGGACTGTCATTTTTCACGTGGAGGTCCAGCTTTGGTCAGATCAACAAAGAGACGCTCTAGACTGGAGAAGGCTTAAAGGCGGAGCTCTGAGACTCTCATTAGCTGATTGGACGCTCAGTGGGATGTTTCTGAACAGATGATCAGAGGAATGGAGGAGCAGAGGGACGTGAGGATCTGATCTCTGATGACCTCTGATTAAAACACAGGATTTGTGCTTTCACAACAGGATCTGCCTTTGAGACGAGCACTTCAGCTTTATGAATGCATTTAATCGCCGTAGAAATCCAACCTAAAAAAATCCACTGGTGGCTATTTTAATGCATTTATTTCAATAAATGTATGTGATGTATTGTGTCACCCTCTTTAAACCTGCAGTCGTTAAAAATGTTTGCCAGCCCAGCTAACAATTTTAGGTTGTAAGTGTTTCCCTCACATTTTCATTAGGTAAGAAAACCATTAAATAGTGTTCAAAACATCCAGTTTTTTAGACATTAACGTTATTGCTTGGTTTTAAGAACAATGTTCAAACACTTTTTAATTCTGTAACATTTCTGAAACATTCCTCTAATTAAGAATAATGTTTTTGTTATTATATGATATATAACCTTAAAAACGTGCTTCTAACATTTCTGCAAGAACATTTTTGATAACTTTGAGAGAACATTCTGAGAATGTTTCCTGTTAGCTGGGAGGGTGTCAAGTGGATGCTTGCTGGCTCAGGTCAATAAGAGCACACCCATCTTTGTTTCAGTAATATTCTGACCCGCAGATATGGTTTGGGTTTCCAAAAGTAACTGCACACCTTTACAAAGAGGTGTCATTCATATTCTAACATGATGCTAAAAAGATTAGGAATCAAAGTTCTGTTCAGAGTAAGCCGAAATATTTAAATGTACAGTTATGCATTTTGGCAAACACATATATCCCACAAGATTTACAAGAGATTTGGTTTAGACAGTTTTATCATGTGCCATATGTTCTGCTTACTATATTAGCAGCACTAATTATTAACATAACCTGAAATATCACACCTTCTTTATTTTTCTTTTCATGCAGCTTGGCACATTGAAGCAAAATCCTGTTATGACACTTTTTTTAGTTTGGCAGGTTTGGTAACTTGGAAACTCAGTCTGACTAATTCATAGTAACACAGAGCTGATATAAACTTTGAAACCAAAGGGAGAAGCTAAGACATTGTCATTCAAAAGGTTGTGTTTTTGTGTTTTTTGGCTGTGTATTCACTTGGTCGCTTTGGATAAGAGTGTCTGCCAAAAGCATAAATGTAAATGTATAACAGGAATGACCCATATAATATAGAAGCACCCATGTTGACTTGCAAAGCGTTTTCTTCTCATGTTAGGGATATAGATCTATAAGGAGATATTCTGTAAATATGGCTGCCAGGTTGAGTATGAAACAGTCTCTAATGAGACGTGCCTGAGAAGTAGTAAAGCGTGGCATCCTGACCTCAACCTCACTGTATGAAAACGCATTGTTATTCAAAACCATGAGTGTGAGTGTGTGTGTGTGTACACGTCCATCCACTGAAATGACACCCACGGTGTGTGCTGTTCACACTCCTGGCTTATCTGCTGCAGGAAAGGGCATGCCGCAGGTCTAAATAATGCATTACATCTTTACTTTATCTTGGTCATGCTGCAAAAGAAGTCTGTTTTCTCCACTGCCAGAAAATATGCTTGCAGTGTTGCTGCTACTGTGTGTGTGTATATATATATGTGCCTTTGAGACAGAGAGAGAGAGAGAGAGAGAGACAGAGAGACAGCAATATGGTTGTTGTATATTTGGATCTCTGTGACTGAGTTTTGTATTCTGGAGTGGTGTGAAAAACTAACTCGGAAAATGGCAAGAATAATCTTCAGTCATACACCTGCCTTTGCCCCGGGGATGAGTGAGTGCCAGGGAAAGTTTCTCTTTTTATTTGTATGCATTAGTCCTATGCGGTTTAATGAATTTGTGGTGAGTAATCTGGGCTATAGGCTACATGAGCTTGTGAAGACAATGAGATGCTGTAAACTATTTTACATACAATTGTTCTCTAATTAAAACAATATTAAAACACTTTTGGCAAATACATGTAAAATTATGAACAGTCCATTCAGATGAAGACTTCAGGCATGTGATCTGCCATAAAAATATAACATTTAGTCGGTTGCCACTTCATGGTGGCTGCCAGCCCATCTTACAGTAATTGTTCTCAGAACATTGGCTAATGTTTTCTAAACGTTCTGTCGAAGATATCAAAAATGTTTTGCAGTAATGTTACTAAAACGTTTTAACATTAACTTGAATTTTTGATATATAATAAATATTCTTAAATTGTTAGTAGAACATTTTAAGTTACAGAATTGTTGACGGTTTAATTAACACTCTTATAAAAAGCTGGACATTTTGAATGTTCCTAGAACAAATTAATCATGGGTCACAAATGTCCCTGTGTCATTGGTAAGTAAAACTTTTGCATGACTGGTTATTGTTTATGACTGTCTATGACTGGTGAAGATGGTTATTTTGAGTCCTGATTGTTTTATTAGTCTAAATGAATCCAGATTTACTTTCTATTTTAGTTTACGTTTTTATTAGAAATCCACATTTTTCATATTCATATTGCACTTCCATATAAGTTTCAAAAGTACATTTTATTTATATTCCTGAACACTCATTATCTGTGATGCCACCACAGATTCATTTATTCATATGACGTTTTCTTGTCATCAGTATTCTGTATATTTGATGCCATGCAAAGACCTTTTACATTTTCACAATTGTTTGACCTTCAATGCTGCACAATTCAGCTGTGTGATGCGTGCTCTTCAGTACCGCACTACACTCGCCTGTTCATGAACTTACATGCAAAGATGAACATTTTGAGGATCAGATTTTCACAGTCTGAGCTTCTCCAGTCCATCAGACCTGACAGTCAGATAGTTTTTTCTCTGTTAATGGCACATGTTGTAAGAGCTGCCATGTTGATAAAGAGATTCCCATTATCAGCACAGGGAATATCGTCACCAATACTCTTGGAGGAGGAGGGCTGAGATCCAAAGCCAGAGTCTGGCTTTTGTTCTGGGAAGAAAAGAGAGACACTCAATAGTGGATAATGATCTGACAGAAGTCTGTCACTCGTCTGTGAGTTTGGGCTGCGGTTCTTTACTGTGATAATCTTGGTATACCTGGTTCAAAAACATAATTTTTAGTGACTGGCAACATGAATGTCTGAAAAAAAATATATATATATGACAATATGAGACTACAAAGAATAAGTGCATTTTTCAATCAAACTCTGTAATATAACATTCATTTAACCTTAAATGAATACTCAGTTTTAAATTTGTGTAATCATCTGGAGTTATTAACATTACCAATAAAGTAAAACAATTGAAAAGCTGATTTTAAAACCAAAAGACTGCCTTGTTCCAGTATTAACCAGATATAAACTGAAGACATATTTTGTACGTTTCTAAAAAATAAAAGAGCAGGGCAAAAATGTGATAAAGTATGCAGAAATAAAAACAGACTAGCAGGAATCTGCCCAGAAAATAATCAGCGCTATCCTTTCCTCCTATAAACAATAGAAATTCAGCAGTTGGCTGAGGCTGTTTGTTGGCTTGGATCACAGAGTTTGTTGAATACAAAGTGAACTCGCTATATGACTCCTCTGGCTTGTTTATTCTCTTTGTCAGTGTTGCTTTTGTCTGTCTTGATAAGGAAGATACAGAAAAACTTGCAGCTCTAAACCAATATAGAGCAAATGTATATAGAGGTTTGTTGTGAGCTCTAGAAAACTAATTCTGGAAACTAATACAGGGAGAAGAGAGAGCTATGTATGGGTTCTGTTTTTGGGTAAACATAAGTTTTGTTGTTTAAAATGCATATGCATGTATAGGAGGAAGTGTTGATGAAAAGGCATTTGGATGTATAGGAGGAAGTGTTGATGAAAATGCATTTGCATGTATAGGAGGAAGTGTTGATGAAAATGCATTTGCATGTATAGGAGGAAGTGTTGATGAAAAGGCATTTGCATGTATAGGAGGAAGTAAATATTTTAGGTGTCAGTGGTCATTTTTCTGCATTGTTTGCAGGATTTTATTGTCCTGTGACAAATGTCATTTTAAAATGACATATTTAATGTAAAACTATATAAACCACATCCATTAAAATAATGACCATTAAAAGAATGTTAAAATCATTTTAGATGAAGTATAACATCAAACTGCATGGCCCTTATGTCGCCACATGAATTTAAAAACACCAGCTCCTGTTTTTCATTAAACACACTTACACAAAATCACAACTGAAAGAAAATGTTACGGTACAGGACTAAAGATTACCACTGCAGAAAACAAATGCAAAACTATGCTTCATCTTACCTTTATACAAATCTGTTGGGTCACAGTGTGACAGTGGGGCATATCAGCTGTAACCTCTCATCGACAGCACATCCAAAGAGATTATCAGCCTGAAACAGAGTAACATGATCATTCCGCAGAGTCCGGAAGGTTCCTCCGCCCCGCCGCAGGGATGAGAGGGTCAGCGGCTGGAATTAATATCACACCAGGGCCCTACAATTACTGTCGTTAAGATGCAAATCTCTGGCCCGGGTTGGTTCACTGCAGGCTGGATGGAGACGTTTTCCCTTTAAGGGCCCTGATCAGTATGACCCACACACACTTCAGCACCACATGAGCAGGTCGACATCTGCGAGTCAAGAGCTACAGTAATAATACAGACAAACTTCAGTCTGACTCATTTACAGGATCAGACTGAGGAGGACAACAGCTTGTTTTAGACCCATGACTCCTTTCAATTATTTCAAATAATTTTACACACACACTAAATATATGGATTAATAAATCAGTATCAGTAACTGATGAATTGTTGCAGATGTTTCAGACAAATGTGTCAAACATCTTGAAGAATCATTTAGATTTCATTGCAGTCTGTGCTACTGCAAACAGCTGTAAAAGTTTCTCTTTTAAACAAGCCTGTGCGATTGATGGGCAGTTTACTCACAGGCAAGACCAACTCCATAAAGCAAGCTCTCAAAGAGACATCAATAGATGTTAATATTTAATTCTGCCCATCCGATAATGCGTTTTACTGAAACAAATCATTACTGTATTGAATTCAAGATAAATGGCGTGCGGAAAATTCTGAGGCTTAAAGCATTTCCACTGTTCTGCAAAGTATGCAATTTATATGCATGTTATATAAAGACACATGCAATTATTTATTGCATTTTCAATGCTGCAAATTTCTCATTTAGCGTCACTCTGATTTTAAAACACACGGACACAGAAAACAGTACGACACAGCTACATAAATTCCTTTTAAAGTTTTATTCACTTAAAGTTTTCAGTGTTAAAGCAACAAGAAACATTTAGAATGTCCTTTGGTGTGATTTTATTTTTATACACTTATATACTGTATATATGCTGTACTGTATATATTACAGTATATATACTGTATGTAAACCGATATTCTTTGATGCCAGCACGTTGCCAATATACTTTAGGAAAACTTCACAATCCAAATGAAGGAAAAAAAATATATATATATTAAATGAAATAAAACCTCATAACCGAATATTTGCTTCCGTTTTGCACCGTGATTGAGCGCACAAAAATGTTGCCTTTAAACACATTTCAGCAATAATACAAAAAAGTATATGTTCTACATTATTTTTACTCTGTCAAGAAAATAACTTCTGTATTAATACAAAAATTAAATACACCGATGACTGTCTAAGCACTTCATCTGTTTGGGTGAAAACACACATCTTTGACCGTGGCCTCAGTAAACAGTCCGTCACGCTTCAACAATATGGGTTACTGAAGAATCGTTTTTGGAGGGTGAGGGGGCGGGGCTTGTGCCACACGAGTGTGACTGACATCACACGGACCAAAAAGAAACATAAAAATATAAAAAAGAAACCTCATTCAACCAGCGGGGGTTACAGAGTAACTTTCACAGAAGCACAGTGTGGAGGAGGGGCTAGGACTTTGACACAAAGGACACTCTAAAGTTTTTGGGAGAGGGTTCGAGGGCGGGGTGGGGTGTAGGTGTTGGCGGTACGAGCTCAATTTGTAAGCGGATCAAATGTGACAGTCTGAATAGATTTCCATATATCCACAATGCACTGACAGCAAAGAATGCTTATGTTTCGTGAGTCCCTCTCGTTATTACCATTCTCTTTATTTTTTCCATACTTTTGATTTTTTTCTGTAATTGCCTGTTCACACAATCCGGACAGTTTTCCATCGCTCCGTGTCAACATTGCCGAAAGCAGTCTAGCCAACATGATACCCAGAACAGCTCAGGTGAGGGGCGACAGCGCATGCCGCAGGCTGAGCGCAGCTCCCCGTTGCCGTGGTGATAAAGGGATGAGTTCATCCGCTCGGATCCCCATAGCTCTCATTCTGTTGGGGGAGTGAGTATCTATTATGGCTTAGTTCACATTTCTACTTCCTTTTATTTGCTTTATGAAGCGTATGCTCAGATAAATTCTATAAATAACACCTTGTTTTTTTGTTACTTTTAGATTTTTATATTGAATCAGCTTTTTTATAAATACTATTTTTATTGACATATTTATTATTGTATTTTCATCTGTCGTCCTCTCAAATTTTGCTTTGATAGTTGGGCACATTCCACTGGGCTGGCTGAGTGTCGGTGGGTCGGGTGTGCTGCTCAGACAGAAGCTGTTTGAAGATCTCAAAGCGCTGTGGTCCAGCAGATCTCCACCAGGACTTTGGGACCCAGGACGGACAGCAGCAGAAGCAGTATGGATGCAGGGGGCCGGAGGGAAGCCTGGCCCGAGTCTGACCCTCCGCAGCCGCCCGATTCGCTCTCACATCGGGCCTTCTCGCACAGCAGGCCAGTGTATGCCGGAGGACACTGACAACGGACGTTGTTGACACACACACCGCCATTTTGGCAGCGCAGGAGCTCGTTGTCACACACTCGGGCTGTGGCATTGAGAGGGAGAGGGTCAGAAGAACACACACATACCCAAACAAGCATGAAGACTTCTATGATTACATACAGCTCTATCCTGAGATATCATATATTCATCTACAGCTGAAAATAGACAGAAATAGTCAATACAAAGTGCAGGCAGAAGTATTGATTGAAATGAAGCAGAAGTAGAAAACTTAATATCATTATTAATAGAATTTCATAAGTGAAAAATATTGATAACATTTTTTGATTAAGTCTTGATTAAACACAAATAATTCAGAACGTTTACTTTGCATCCCTGCACCTCCGCAAACTCGAATTGCAATTCTCTTTAGAAAAACATTTGCTTCTTCTTTCCATTAATAACAAACCATCCAGGGTGCCATCCAGGATGTAGGATCCCACATTAAAAAGCTTTAACACAAAGAAATAAATGATACTCCTGACCAGTTAGTTCACAATCACACACAAGCAAGTCAAAATGAAACCTCAAAACTGACATTAATCCAGTGCTCCTAGTATGACAGCTGATGGTCTAATTAATAACATCTATGTGATGATTACATCAGCACCTCAGGAGTGAAACACGCCTGTCTAATTGAATTCTGTGATACTTTAACCTGCTCACCGCCGGACGTCATAGAAATGATTTTTAATATGGAATGAGAGCGCAGGTCAGAAATAAGCATCACATTTATTATTCCCTGCCTCTGATTTTACAGTGTTTGGGATGCATTCGTTATGATGAATGTGAAATTATTAGTATTTATTGGTAATGGTATATTAAGTGTGCGTCTAACGTCGGAACGCTTCTTTACATTTGGACGTTCCATTTATTTGACAATTTAAGAGTGTTTAGAGATAAAACTGCTTCAAATATCAATTTAGGGTTAAATTAAATTACTATGAAATTATTTGTCTGTGCTTTTCTATGAATCCCTGACGACGCTTTTTGTGACTGTTCTGTAGGTCATTGCCCCCCCTCAGGTTTATCAGCATACTGGACATCAGTACATTAAACAACATCCCTTTGAAAGCAAGCTGTTGAGCGAGCTGCAGGCCAACAAACTGCAGAGCAAACCTTTAAACCAACAGAGACAAATAAAAAACGATGAACACACCATCCCTCTCCAGAGTTTGTCTCTATAAGCTGCAGAGAAACCCTTCTAGGAGGGCTTGTGTGTTACAGCATCTGTTTAATGGCTGTAACTGAGCTATTTTTGGACAGACTGGGCTGACAGGAAAAACAGGATGATAGAGCGAGAAGGTGTAACTCTCCGAGCCATAACAGGCTGATTAGGGAGTTGGCAGAAGTACACAGTCTCCGGCCTCTCTCTCCATCTCCTGTGTGGATGTGAGCTTTATGGTTGAGTCATGGAAAAACGAGCCCCTGTTTGTGTCCACAATTCCCTCTGTTCATCACTGCCGACTCTTTTTACGTTGCAGATCAATCGGCACCTGGTGAAAAGCCACATGTGTACCACAAAACGAGACTCAGGCATTGTACCTATGAGACGAACAAGCTATGTGGGTTATCAATGATTAACACACGTCTGGAATTAATGTGTTCAATTAAGTAACAAAAATTGTATTTTGAATGTTCGATGTTGTACTAACGCTATTGCTTGGTTGTAAGAACATTATTCAAACATTCCACAATGTTCCCCCAACAACTTAAGAATAATGTTTTACTAACATTTAAAAAGGTTCTTCTAACATTACTGCATGAACATTTTGATAACCTTGAGAGAACTTATACATTCTGAGAACGTTGCTTGTTAGCTGGGTTAATACCGACAATAGTTACGTATACTCATATATTTTATTCATAGAATGTTTTTTTTTAAAGTTTTTTAAGTTTGCAGAAAATCCCAAGATATTAATACTAATAATAATTCTATTAGTAATGCGCTTTTAACATACCAAAGGAGTCATTTTATTTTTTAAATAAATAAGGTTGTTATTAAAACATACATTTAAGTTATTATTTCATAATAATTTCATAGTAATTTAATTTAACCCTAAATTGATATTTGAAGCAGTTTTATCTCTAAACACTCTTAAATTGTCAAATAAATGAACGTCCAAATGTAAAGAAGCGTTCCGACGTTAGACGCACACTTAATATACCATTACCAATGAATACTAATAATTTCACATTCATCATAACGAATGCATCCCAAACACTGTAAAATCAGAGGCAGAGAATAATAAATGTGATGCTTATTTCTGACCTGCGCTCTCATTCCATATTAAAAATCATTTCTATGACGTCCGGCGGTGAGCAGGTTAAAGTATCACAGAATTCAATTAGACAGGCGTGTTTCACTCCTGAGGTGCTGATGTAATCATCACATAGATGTTATTAATTAGACCATCAGCTGTCATACTAGGAGCACATTTAGCCTGTAGCTTTACGAAATTATACAGAAACAATAAACCAGATAAAAAAGTGAACGTACTGAAAAATGACCTTTTTGTTTAGAAAATGGGCTTCACATATATTGCGTTAAATATGTCCCTGTATCTTTAAACAGGGCCGGTGCCCTATTACAAAATAAATGATTCTTCTAAAACTGGAATGTAGGACATATT
>JAZGTH010000039.1:2225000-2442500 GCA_036877525.1 Chromobotia macracanthus | reverse complement strand
ACTGCAGCGGTTGGAGTGACTGAAGCATTCGCAGTCTTGCAAAAAGGGGAGAGAGATGGTGCCGTGTTTAAGGTAAGTGTGTGCGAGTTGCGGCGGAGCTGCAGGAAGGGGCACCATGGCATGCGAGGTTTGGATGGTCTGAAACAGCAGAAGGGTGGCAGGCGCTGCGATGGATGCAGCCGGCAGTGTTAGATGTACGATCACCTTAAGACGAATGGAGAAGCTGTGTTTTTATTAGAGATTCTCCTGGAGCAACACCACAGCGATGGAGAAGAAAATAACAACACAAATGTGACATGGAAACGACGGGGGAAAATAAAAATACAAGCAGATGTAATTTTCAACCTCGGCGGGATACAGACGCAGATGCACACGCGCGGCTTGAAATTTACATCCACAGTATTTATATTCAATTGCTCGTGGAGAGTTGTCTCATGTACATGATGGAACAGTGTGTTGAAGGAGCTGGAACTTTGAAACACAAGAATAAAACAATGGCTTCTATTTTCTATACCCCCAGAATAACAAAAGCTCTCAGGTCGGAAATGGGTACACAAACTGTATCCTCTCCACAGTACCTCTGCCATAAAAATGAAAGACAAAGCACTTTTTTTTCTGTATTGATTCTGTCATCTCCAAAATGAGAAATAGCACAACCAAATCAGAAATAACTTCCTATCTTTTCCCACATAGTCCCAAAAGAAAAAAACAAACAACGTTTATTCAGGACCCAAAAGAGTCTGTCCTAGTTTCAAAGTGTAGCTGAATCACAATGCTTAGATGCTGCTGTTGGCATAACAAACATAGGCAGAAGTCCTGACTGCCAGGAAAACTTGGTTAACAAACTGACCAGATCTTCTTCTATTGTGGCCTCCGCATGCTCATAAAGCCCCCACATCGTCCCTTCTTATTTGAGGTCAGACCTTCTCAGCAGTCATTTCCCTGTCCCGTGAGTGGAGGAGTGAGACAAATGTCTCCTGTAAAGTCACCTCTAAAGCTGCCGGGATGTGTCAATCATTCTGTCTGAAGATGTTTTGGAGGGCCCGTATTAACAGAAAACGAGACAGAACTTCTCGCCTGTGAGTCGCTGTGGAATTGTATCAGATTCTACGGTTTCATCTGAATGTGGATCGGCAAGATTGACTGTACACAACACGTGTAACAGAGTGAACATGCTTCCCCTCTGATTCATCCAGCTGAGTCTTTGTCTCTGTGATTTCAAAGACGCGTCTCCAAAGCATTTAGACGTGTCAGTAAATGCAACAAAGACTTTACAAAGAAATTCAGGAAGGCTGTAATAAACAACAAAGAGAAATAGACACTACGCAAAAAGGGGTACAATTGAAGGTAAGCGTGTCAGACAGTGGGCAGGGCATGGAGAAGTGCTTTGTAAGAAAGTACAGGACTCTGGATTCATATAGGTGAACAGGACTCACTCTGGATTCATATAGGAGAACACGATCACTCTGGATTCATATAGGAGAACAGGATTCACTCTGGATTCATATAGGTGAACAGGACTCACTCTGGATTCATATAGGAGAACACGACTCACTCTGGATTCATATAGGAGAACAGGATTCACTCTGGATTCATATAGGTGAACATGACTCACTATGGATTCATATAGGAGAACAGGACTCACTATGGATTCATATAGGAGAACACAACTCACTATGGATTCATATAGGAGAACAGGATTCACTCTGGATTCATATAGGAGAACATGATTCACTCTGGATTCATATAGGTGAACAGGACTCACTCTGGATTCATATAGGAGAACACGACTCACTCTGGATTCATATAGGAGAACAGGATTCACTCTGGATTCATATAGGTGAACACGACTCACTATGGATTCATATAGGAGAACAGGACTCACTATGGATTCATATAGGAGAACACAACTCACTATGGATTCATATAGGAGAACAGGACTCACTCTGGATTCATATAGGTGAACAGGACTCACTCTGGATTCATATAGGAGAACAGGACTCACTATGGATTCATATAGGAGAACAAAACTCACTATGGATTCATATAGGAGAACAGGATTCACTCTGGATTCATATATTGGATTCATTGGATTCATACAGGAGTACAGAAATCACTCTAGATTCATTCAGGGGTGGGCAGTGGTTAATTTGGACGATACATAAACTGATACAGAGTAATGAGAGGATATATGAATCATAGTCCTCTCTTACCTCTCTTACTGTTTGCAACTTGTACAGTAGAAACGGTTGACAAAACAACTTGAGGAGCTACTGGACAAAAAATAAAGACAAAAAAACAGCAAACAAAATAAATTTTAATAAAAACATAACTATTAAATCAAACTGAAACTCTAAACAATGACATTAACATTACTGTTTTTTTCCCAAACAAAGGCCAACAAAAATGCAGTCAGTTTGAATTCTGTTTCTGTGTCAGGATTAATTCATTTTTTAAAACAGCCTTTAAATCATTAATACACAAAACACAAAATCACACAAAAATTTTTGTTTTGCTGCTTGGAAGTTTCTGACGGCTCTGGAATATGAAAAGGCTGCATTGCTGGCAGAAACTGCTCAGCTGGCTTTACTGCAGTTCAGCTTCCCAGGTTTCTCCTGTGAGAGCTTGTAAGATTTGTATCTCTACATCCTGTCCAACACAACAGCTGAATATCTGGGCTCAGAACCATCCCAAAATTATCTGCATGTCATGCAAAACAACCCAAGAGGCAGTAGGAAGCATGTCCTTTACCCTACCCTGTTTATTTAGACCTGCTGTTTGTATGATGTTTCTCTTTGGCCATTTGTACAGTGGATTAACTGGATATTGCCTTAAATTAGCCTAGTTAAAACTACCAATGGCAGTCTGCTGTGAGCTTTGAAAACCTTTTTCTAACGATTTTCTTTTTCTTATCAATTGCCAGTGATAAAACCCCACGTCCTTTATTTTCCTTCATTTTCATTTCACAATGAGTTACGTCACAACACTGAACTTTAAAATGGAGGGTGCAAAATGCTGTAAAAGTGCTCTGATGGCCAGAAGGTTTATTTCTGCAGTACTGCCTGCATAAATGCAGAATTTTTAAAGATGTTGCTGCTTTCAGACGTCACAACATTGTGACTGATAGCAGAAAGATGTCTGTCCTTCTGAAATGTATCAGACTTAAAACTGATGGCACAACAAAATGTGAAAAAAAAAACTGAAAAAGCTAGAAAGAAAGAAAGAAATAAAGAGAGAGAGAGAGAGAGAGAGAAAGAGAGAAGAAAGAAAAAGAGAGAGAGGGAGAAAAGAGAAAGAAATAAAGAAAGAAAGAGAAAAAGAAAGAAAGAAAGAAAGAAAGAAAGAGAAAAGAGAGAGAGAGAAAAAAAGAGAGAAAGAAAGAAAGTGAAAAAAGAAAGAGAGAGACAGAGAGAGAAAAGAAAGAGAAAAAGAAAGAGAGAGAAAAAGAAAGAAAGAAAGAAAGAAAGAAAGAAAGAAAGAAAGAAAGAAAGAAAGAAAGAAAGAAAGAAAGAAAGAGGGAGAAAATGAAAGAAAGAGAGAAAGAAAGAAAAGAAGAAAGAAAGGCACTATCTTATAATAAAAAGACACAATTTGAAGTAACTACAGCTGTTGGATCTGTGCTACTCTTCTATCAGCTGATATCAGGTTGTGGATGACAGGAAATTGTATCCAGGATGAAAATTGACCCTACCTTGATTTCGGTTAGCGACACCTAGAGATGATATGTTCTGCCGAACTGCATGCAAGCAGGAGAGATCAGGAGTTAATTGAATGTACTGACTGTCAGATGCACTACAGGACGGATCTGGATCAGACTCATGTACACATAAACAGCTACACACATCTCCAGATGAGTCAATCATAACGTGAGCTGACCAATCACATCTTCTCCAGAGATTGTATGTAATTGAGCTGTGTTGTGGCTCACTCTACATTACATGGGAATGACAGCTGACAGATATGAAGAGAAATCTAGTCAGTCTGTTAAAAATACCATGTGACACTAGATTGAGCAGTGTAGCCTTAACACGTGTGTGTTACTGTGTTGGGTTGCGATGTCGGTTTATTAAATTGATTACTGAGTCAATGGCTCTTTTTAAAGTATGTGGATTCTGGATGTGAAAACAGCAAAGAATCAGAAACTGAGAATTAAACTGAATGAAATAGAAACATCCTCATAATTACATACAATGCAGTATTTCCTTAGAAGGTGGAAATATTACGACTGGAAATGAAGTCTCGTGTCAATCTCAGAGGCAGCACTAAAGCGAGCCAAACCAAACACTCCCTCCATCCTACACAAGCCTGGTTGAGTCCCACATGTGCTGCTTCCTGGTTGACCTCAGTGAGTGAGCGCGTGAAACGAAGACAGTGCAGGAATTCCAGTGAGGAAACGTCCACGGATTCGACCACACAACTGTTTCACCGGGGACATTGCATGGTGGTTGGGGGACTCGGAATGCATGCACACGCAGAATACTGACTGCGGGAAACCCATCCTGAAGAGCCATTATGAAATGGCCTCTGTCCAATCACATTGGGAGAAATGACTTTTTCCATGTGATTTGCGGAATTCCGTAAACATAACTATGAGTTTTCAGTTCAAGCTCCGGTAATATTTCATGACAGAAATTAAAGATGTAAAATAAATGTTTGAAATGTTGTTTCTTGTAGGATTAATACGAGAATGTGAGCTGAGGATGTGTCAACATCATAAAGTGTTTCTCTTTCGTTAGATTAGTATTTTTAAAGAAATAACACTGGTTTGACAGTATTACTTCAACTTTTACTGCATCAGTTTAAAAATAGTATGTTTCTTTTTGTTAGGAAGCCTTATTAAAGAAACATTAACAATATTCATTAATTATTATAATCTGTAAATTCATATTTTCAAAACTTCTTACAATTTTACATGTTCCAACATGTACAACAGCACAAAGCGCACAGTCTGGATATCTCTCTTTATCAAGCTAATCTAATAATCAGAGAAACACTTGTTCACAATCAGACGGACGTTCTCTTGCGGTATTCTGTGAGACACAGAGAGCAGGCACACAGCAATGGACAACCACAGAAGTCATTATTAGCTTGGAAGAGATCTGCCCTCAGAACAGCAGACAAACCCAGCCGTCGCCTCCTGTTAAATTTCACGTCACTGACGCATGCGAGAGCCATCGTCGAGTTTCCCGTTGGACCTCAAAGAGAGCTGTATTATTGATATTAAATGTGTTTTGCATTAGCAAGCTATTAGGCCCGGTGCTCGTGGCATCTGCTCTTCATTAATGTTTTTGTTACTGAAAATTTTGATAAAAATGAGATAAATAGGAAGTGACAGATTTTAATCAGTGCCACACCGTCAAATAAATGCGATCCTGCGTGGCCCAAATCTCATCTTACAATATTAATTTGGTCTGCATTAGGCAATTCTAGCAGGTTTAAAGTTGAAATAGAATTGGGAAAAGTTATTAAAGAATTTAATTACCCATGAGCATCTGAGGAAACCACAGTGTTTTCTTTTATAAGTTTGGGCATAACATTTCTGTCCTCAAGGACAAGCTGTTTTTACAAGCTCTCTCTCTCTCTCTCTGTATTTTTGTGAAGGTGGAGAGAAGAGTACTTATAATTGTTGGAGTGGAGGTCAGAGGACAGTTTTATGGATTTTTCTTGGTTTTGATGTTAAAATAACGTTGAAGAAAAGCTGCTGGGGTTGCATTGCGCGTGTCTCTTTGTGTCGCTCCAGATGGAGGTAAGTAACTTCACCATGAGGGACAGTAAATGGATGGTCATGGTACAGCAGCATGTGGGAGGGAAGTTAGACATCGAAATAAGAAATAATAGAGCGAGCTCATGCAAAAATGGTGTGACACAGGCCACGCGGTTCAGCCACAACACTCAAACACTTCATAAACACTGGAGGGAGGGTGTTGGGGGGGTCCACTTGGTCTCACCTTCATTTCTGATTAAATGTGCAATGTTACGTCAATCTTTCTACGTTTGGTAACTCAGTTTACAGACTTTTTCTCAGCAAAACTCAACACATGGTCACTGGCAACATCAAACCATAACTGTTATGATTTACACATGTAAATCAGACTCCATTAATTAATAATTCAAATGTCGGTTATCGAACATTTGATGGGTGCAATGTTAAGGCATAAGGCTATGAGATGCAATTCACCAGTCATCCTAAAAGAAAAGGTGTATATCTGTGCAGGATTCAGGAGAAGTGAGGCGTGTGGGAATATTTAGAGCTCTACATGTATTCTGACTTGTTCAATATCTCTGTGGCTCCAGTTTTCCTATTCAGTCTTCCTGCTCCTGTAACTTTATCTGTCTGCCGCCTCACACGGCCTCTGGCAGGACCAGATAATACCAGATAGACCTGCATTTCTTATATTAAAATCATCTTTTCCTCTCTCTGCTTCTAGAGAGGTGCTGAACTTCAATAAGGCCTGTGTCATTTATTTATAATGCATATAAAAGAATAAACAATGTTATATTGGTATGCATATAAAGCATTGGCCTTCAAATTCGGGTTCAGTATTTGAATGAGTTCACTCACATCCTTTAAAATATTGCTCTTTTTTTAGAAACCTATTATAATTAGCTTGGGGACTAAATCACGTACATTTGGTCACACAAAATCAGAAATGGACGTTTTACCAGAAGTGAACCTGTGGAAAAGTGGGAAGCAAAGCTTTGCATCGGTTTCCTGTCGATTTAGAGCTATGAGTTCATTTACTTACTAACTGGACCAACGCTATTTGGCAGACCTGGAAGAGAGAAGAAAGAAGATTTTATCAGCAACAGCCAACCTGAATATAGCAATACTAAAATAAAGAGATAGTTCACCCCAAACTGAAAACCCTTCCATCATTTACTCACACTCATGTCATTGAAAACCTTAATGATTGTTTTATCCTATTGCTTCTAAAGGAGGCAAAAGAAGATATTTTGAAGCATGTTGGTAACCAGCGGCACTCCACTGTACAGACATTTCTCAGAATATCTTCTTTTGTGTTTCACAGAAAAACAGTTTTGGAATAACATTAGGGTGAGTAAATGATGGGAAAATTGTCATTTTATGGGTGTCATTTTGGATGTTGTAAAATGATAGCAATGTCTTAGAGAAACCTACAGTGCACACATGTGATCTTGTTTTTGTGTACAGTTAAACATGACACATTATTTCATGCCAGTCGTAAAATATTAAACCTTTTTTTAATATTTGCAAAAAACACCCTGAAATGCATTTTTAAGGTTTCCCGTAAAACACAAATTAATCTCCTAATGCTACAACTTAATTTTCAAATGTTCTTTATTGTTTATGTTTTATTCTCAAAATCATATTTATTAATGTAACGCAACACTAAAATGATGCCCCAAAAATGATTCTAAATGCAGAGACGTTCTGGTATTCCACCACCATTCCTAGGTGTTGTACAGATCAGTTTCACTGTTTCATCTGCCATTGTGCTTGTCTGTTTGGAGTGCTGGGAATGGAGGACTTCCTCAGAATGCTGGAGAACTCTGGGACAGATCGCTGCAGTGACAGAGTGGGATCTGAACTCTCGCCCCTGCCATATGCCATCGATCTGCTGTGCGGCATCTAATCTCTCCTCCGATCTCTGCTTCACAGGGACAGTTAGGAGCCAAATTTATGACCTTTTGGTAGGAGGGTTGAGAAATGAGGAGGATAATAAAGCTGCAGGAATCCTCCCACGAACACGTGCTAAGATTGAGAGAGAACGAGAGAGATAAAGGACAGACCGCATAGGAGACTATAAAATCCAACATCTAACATCTCCTGCTTTCAAGATCTGTTGAGTCAATACCAAGGTTGTCCTTAAGTACAGAAAACAAGTTCTTCAAAATATCCCTCAGACTGCTGATCTCACCTGTACACGTGACGGCACATGGCAGTTTAACTTTTCTCAAGCTTATCTTTATGCTGATAATACATTATCTCTATTAGACCCAAATATTCCTGGCTGCTTTAGAGTATAAGAGCAGGAAAAACTTGACACCCTGTCAAATGACATCAGTAAAGCTACACTGTCCTGGCCAGTTTTGCATAGAGAAGCACAACTCAGCTTAGGAACTCTTTTTACATTTTCTCAGAATGTGAATGATGCTTCTCTATGCAAAAGCTTTCCAGGACAATGTGAGGATTATGATATGAAGTTGTGGTTGATTTTTATTGTTAGGAAACACCACACTCAAGTCTCCAAGTTTTTCTGGTTTTTACAAATGATTGGAGTGAAACAAGATCTCTCTGGTCATTAATTACAATCTAGTGCAATGAGAAAATCTGATGTTCTTACACTGTTACAAAAATAGGCTTGCAAATTTCTGTGGCTTATGAACTTACAGCTGATGACACAGAAACATACAGATATCTATGGTGTAATACAGCACCGCTCTGTGTAGCACAATGGCCACAGTCGTTGGTCTCTAAATACAGACAGGCTTTTAGTATACGTGTTTGTATTCATCATCACGATTCATGTAAGTGCGATACAACCTCGTTTGTAATTTATTTATTCATCTCTTCTGGACAGTCGTCCGCCTCGAGACGGACGCAGAAGATCGCGTGTCACGTCATTAGATTATCTTTCAATCACAGAGATTTCAAAGCCTCTTCACCTTCTGAAACTCTCCATTACGTTGCAGAGCAGGAATCGAATTGTGAAGCCTGATGCTGAAATGCATTAGGCCGCGTATGTTTATTGCGCGCTGCATTGATTTTTACCATCTGAACTTCTGCACTCTGGGGTCACTCAGTCTCAGAGATCAACTGATAATGTGCAGGCAGGTGTGTGCAAACACACACTCATGGACCACAGACACACACACTCTCATAGACACAAGCACACACACCCAAAGATGCACACACACGCATTCACACACAAGCTATACTTCTATTGTTTGAACACACTGCTAATTATAAACAATAGAGCATAACATTAAAACCTCCACTCTAACCCCAACAGAAAACTTTCAGCATCTTTACCATTTATAAAAAACTTGTGTTTTTTATAAAAAGAAGATTTTGCTCAGATTTGTCAGGTATTGCTCACTTTGGGTACAAATTTGTCCCCAATATATGGTTAAGTAAACCCACACACACATAAACGCACACGCACACACACACACGCTTTAAACATGATAAACATGATTCAAATCTGCTGCTATATAAATATATATCCTGTTAACATCTGGTTTTACATGTTTGGTTGTCATTTTATACACTATTAGCTGTTTCTGTTTAATGCACCTGAGATATGATCAGTCTGAAACACTGCTGATTAAATAAACAAGTAAGCTACAGACATATTCTGCTGTTTTCATTGACATTATAAATATACTGAAAACAGAAACAGAAAGGTGTGAAAACACCTTTCTATATATTAACAAAATCTCTTTCTCTTAATTAAGCAATTACATTGTCAAAATACAGCTACAGTGTTGTATGAACCTGCACAGAATGATGAAGAATAAAAAACTCTTAAGGGGAAAGAAAATCCACCCACACACACCTAAACACATGTTATACTGACAGTTAATTTTTCAGCCTTCCTCCCAGAGGCTGACGGCACGTAATTAACCCAACCTGGGCAAGACACCAGAGCTGTCCTGCCCTACATAACACACTCACTCGCCTGCCAAGTCATCCAGCTTGCGGGATTCCCATTGGACGGCATGAAAATTGTGACGGCTTCCCTTTTTTCACATTTAAAAGCCAATCTGTGAAGGAATACCACTGGCCAAAATGTCTGTGATGCTTTTCTCACACTATTGTGTTGCTGTCTTTGAAAAAGGAGCTAGTTAAAATTGTTGGTGGTCTCATTATTGTTGTTGTGGTAAAAAAACAGTCTGACCTTCCCAGAGTCTCATCTGTTTGCCTTTTCTGTCCACCTGGACATTCCGGTAAAGCTTATCTATGGAATTTCTACCCTAGGCAAAGTTGGTAATTACTTTTCCTGGCCACTTACACCTCCTGGCTACCCATCACGCATTTTCTACCCGGACGTGAGCCGTGACAAGCACAAGCAACCATGTGTGGCTCAGAATGGAAGGAAATGTGACAATTCAAACAAGGGACCGTGCCGAAATGATTCAGTTAGCTCAACATCTGCTACAGTAAAGGGACTTACTGAATGTCTTGCAGGGCAGAGTGAATACATTTGTACGGAAGATGGTGAGTATAAAAAAAGTATCTGCATTGAGTCCCAGTCATAGTTAAGATTCCGGGAATGCGACGCATGGCGGAAAATCCTGTGATGGAAGAAACAAATATTTGAAAGAGAGATTACCGTTGTGGCGGCACGGTAAGGGATGTGGAAGAGGCAAAGTAAACAAACCAGGTCTCAAGGGGGAATAAGGGAGAACATAACACAAAACAAAGACAGAGAGAAAGAGAAAGAGAGAGAGAGAGTGAACGAAAGAGAGAGAGAGAGCCAGAGAGAGACAGTGAACAATAAGGTTTCAGAAATGACGCTATATGAGAGTCAAGAAGGAAGTGGAAACAGTGGGGGGTTGTGGGGTGGAGATGTTCAAATGAATAATTAGATAACACAAATGGTACAAATAACTCTCCTCTTCTGGGAGAAGACAATATGGCCACCTGGCCCTTCAGATAGCACTAATTATAACATCCGTACAGCAGTGAAACAGCGATTGAGGACACTCTTAATTACACTTCAAGATCGTTCAAGTTACAAAACCAGAAAGGTAAACATCTTCTGCGGAGAACAAGGTGGAGCACTTGCAAAGTCTCTCTCTCTGAATGAATGCTCCTTACTGTACTATATACCCGACTAACAGGGAACGTTCTCAGAACATTTTTAGAGAACAGTCTCAGAATATTCTCTAAACGTTCTCTCCAAGTTATCAAAAACGTTCTTGCAGTAAAATTAGTGGAATGTTTCTTTAGTGTTATATACAATACATATCAAACACGTTATTCTTAAGTAGTTAGTGTAATGTTTTAAAAATGTTACAGAATTAAAAAAATGTTTGAGTAACGTTTCTATAACCAGGCAATACATCTAAAAACTGGATGCTTTGAATGTTTCTAGAAGTTTCAAAATAATCGTTTAACGTTTTTTCCTAATGGAAACATCCTTACAACCTATAAATGTTAGCTGGGTTTAGGGAGGTGTGGAGGAGTTTGCATATCTGAGGATGGCAGGTGGGGGAAGGGGGGAGTTAGGAAGAGTACAGCTGTTGCAGTTTCAGCCCAGGAACGAACCGTTTGATTCAAGGACGCTGAACAAAGCCAGGAAAGCACACGGACATCTGGCAGTGCTATACTTATGTACACTAATTAAAAAACAAAATCAAGCATCAGTCGTACACCACGGCAGCGCTGATAATAATTTACTCTCATTGCGACTGTCATCTCCAGATGTGTCAGCCTGTCTCGGCTAGCTAGGCTGAACGGAAGTAAATGAGGTATTATGAATCCTCTCCCCTCCGGTGGATCTCACTCGAGCGTGCTTTTCACGGCTCCTGTGTTGTTGGCTGAGTGGAATTTTGTATCGGAATAATTAAATGTTAAAAAGCTGTAAAATCAATAAGTGGCATAAAAGCGTATATCAAGTTCGGCTTTTATCCTCGTGGACTGAGGCTGAGGTCAGTGAGAAGTGATAAAAACCTTTACTGAACCAGTGTCAGGACGCGTGTCTGTTTAAGTGCTTTGATCGCGAGTAATTTACAAAGCCGGAGCAGTTTGATTTGAAGTTTCATTGCGCTGTTTAATCCTGCAAGGACAAGTGGAATTAGTGTGTACAGAAGCCCCGTCTCAGACCACAGAGTGTGGATAGAAAAACAATTAGCGTTGCTTTGCTAATCCTCCTGTCAGATTTTTAAACGTTAGCGAGGGTTTCCTGATCCTCTGTGTTTAGGCTCTGTGCACCCTGAACCGCACCAGTTGCCCTACAGACGCTGCCTTTGAAAAACAGCAGGCAGAGTGCAGATCAGACCTTGTTTTAACTCAGCATCAAGAAACCCTACATCATTCTGACAACCTATAAAACACACAAACATTAGTCAAGTTTAAGAAGGCATTTTAGATTCAGATCAGCACAGGGCAAAACATTGCATCTGAGTACTGTTGCCGCCTTTTCCAGGAGGGAGAAAATGGGGGCGCCCTCATCACTTCCCCTCCAGCCCACAGCAGAAATGGTCTGTCACGGCCAATTCTCTAAATGATCGCTCTCCGACTAGCTGTTTCAGTGTGAAGCGAGAATCTAGCCGCGACACAGAAAGCTGAGCACGCTTCGACAGAGAGTGATATTCACTTCTCTTTCCTCAAACTCTCACCAACATTTTATCTAACACACTTGGGTTGAAAAAACACCCTCAACAAACTCACAATAGAGGTGATACACACACACACACACACAAAGTAAAATTTGTAGATATGAAATGCTGAATATATAGGGATGAAGATAGACAGACAGACAGATAAAAAACAACACCAAAATAAATCAAACTACTCTACTATAAGTTATACAAGTTTTAGTTAAAGGAGTTACCCCCTAACACTGCTTACCATTAATTTCCAACCCATATGGTGGCTGTGTCCAGCACATTCAATTTTTGTTAAATCATCTGCAACTGGTATTAAAATAAGTCTAACCCTAACTGCCTTTCTTTTGCCTGAAATATTGTTATTCTTTAATCCAATTATTTATAATCCACAGGGAATAAACTATGAGGCTGCCTTTTACCGCGTTATTAAATTATGGATTTCTCACTCTCCTCACACAGGACTATAATAATGGACTGTAAGGTGAGGGTGTGTTTTATACTGGGCTCAAAGCCTGTGCTGTTTTTTTAATAATGCCCTGTCAATCTCACTCCTTCAAAACACTATACCAGCTCCTGGAGTCACGAGGTACAACTGCTGCCAGGAGGCATGTACACACACACACACACACACATACAAACTGGTTTTTATGTTTACTGGGGACGTTCCAAAGACGTAATAGTTTTTATACTGCACAAACTGTATATTCTGTCCCCCTACACTGACCCTACCTCGAAACCTAACCCTCACAGAAAACTTTCTGCTATTTTAGATTTTCCAAAAAGTTCATTCTGTTTGATTTATAAGGCTACAAAATGTCCCCACAAGGTCAAAATGTACTGCTATTGCTATACTTGTGGGGACATTTGGTACACACGCTTGCACGCGCACACAGTTTTTGTGCATGTTATGTGTTATACAAGTAAATATATATACAAAGGTCATATCTCTGCTATGCAGTAGCGCTTTGATCCCAGAAGCATATGGTAAGTGTTTAATAGTGTCAGCTGACTTCTGGGCAAACATTCTGTGTGTTGGATGGAAGAATCTGTCTCCTGTCATTTGAATTAAACTGCAGTGGTGCTGCAGTCCCCAGGCTGGAGTTACAGACAGCACTGCTTTTCTAAAGGCTAACTGTCCTTCTGTTCACGTTTTAACATTTGACATACGTAAGTGCAGCTTTGGTGAAGGAAAGGTCCTGAATCTTTCTGAAGGGTGAAACATTACTGAAGGGCAAAAAGTATCCAGCTTTTTAGACATGCATGTTTTTGGAAAATGACATTACAGTAATGCCATATTTTTTTTTTACTTTGAAGTAATATGTAAATGTTGATATGAATATCACATTTGTGTCACGCAGACGTCTGAGATCACATTACTCCATTTAAATCTGGAAATAAACACAAGGTTTTAAACATTTATTAAATTAGACAAAACAGAAGCATTTTCAGCAGTCTGTACAAAGGTACTGTCACATTTTCTGAGTGGCTATACCTGTGCAGTGAAAAACAAGAATTTCGTTTCTGTTTCAATAGAATGAAATCAAGAAATGAGCAAGGATGTGTTTTAAAAGTTGAGTGAGTACCTGCAAGGACCTTGTTTTTAAGTGGAAGTAGGGTAATGGCTTTTGAAGAGACACCATGAGTGCATTGTGAAAGGTAGGACAGCACAAGAACGATGGTTTATGGTCAGAAAAAAGGACATGTGGCTTGTTATCCACACAAATAAAGCCTGTATTGTTCTTTCTAGTTAGTGGAATAGGAGCATTTGTGTGTGTGTGTTTATGTGTGTATGAGTGTGTGTATACTCACAGATATTTGCTGTGCCCTTGGGGATGGGGAGATAGGATCCCGCGCTCCAAGCTCTGGCCTGATAATTCCTCTTGCAGCGGCCGCAGTCGGGCCCCGTGGTGTTGTGCTCGCACTCGCAAGTCAGTTTCTCTTTGTCAAAGATGCAGCTGTTGGCGTGAAGGTTGCACTTGCATCTGTCATGGTAAGAGGGGACAAAAAAAAAAGAGAGAATGAAACTTCTGCCCTTGTAGGTTTTCATTTGCTGAGTTCAATTACACCCATGAGAAAAAAAAGTGGAACCAGCACTGAGAGACCAGAGTGACCTTGTAAATCATTTGCATCTCAAGTAAACCTGCATCTGGATGTTCTGTAAGGCCTTGTGAAAGTCACTTCAGAACCCTGCACAGTGTCAAGGATTCAGCAAAATCCACATCATTATTTTTCTCTGTTTACTTCATTTTTTCCCCTCTCGAAAGAGAGGTTATTTATAATTGTCCCACTGGAGAAGGAATAATTACAGACAGGTCACACTTTCAATGAGACAAAGAGAAGTTAAATAATTTATTTAAAAATAAAACTGTACACGAGGAGATCATGTACATGCCCATATCGGAGTGTATATACAGTATAATGCGGATACAACAAAAGCTGGAACCCTCAAAGTATGAAATAATGAATTATGCAAAAACTCAAATGTATTATGATACAATCTACCATGTAAACATATCAACAAGTCTCTAACAAAGCGTGAAGATTTGATTTTTTTGACAAATTTCTACATATATATATATATGTGTGTGTGTGTGTGTGTGTGTGTGTGTGTATATACACACACACACTCCATACACAAATATATATTCTATATAAATGACAATAAATACCATAGGAATGTTTTTATGTTTCCTTTAGAAACAGATGCGTTTTAAATTTTTACTTTTTATTTGGTTATACATACGCTACCGCCACTGACGACAAACACCATGTGAGCATTTGTCTCACATCCACACCAGACTGGCAGGCTTGAATTCCCAGTTCACTCCCTGAACATGCAAAATTGATTTTGTAAGCAGAAAGGCAAAAGATGGATTTAGCTGCACAGATGCAGTTCTGACGTAAAGAAATTGTGATGGTGTTATGTGAAACTGTTTTTCTCAGCCAGAATAGACCATCTTAACTTACACTTGTTTATGCATGTGATTGTGTGTGTGTGTGTGTATAGCTCTACTTATAAATTAGTCCCAAGAAGTGACCTAAATCTGACAAGAAATGTACGTTTGGAGACATCTGGAGTATAATAATTTGTAAAAATGATATATAACTAAAGTATATTTTCTCAATAAAAAGCTATTTTATATTCTTTTATGCATTTGTGTTTGTGCAGGTTTGGCCAAAGATTTGTAAGGACAAAGATTTACTTTAAATTGAATGACTTGGTATTAAAATACTGTCCATCTATGAGATGTTTTACTAATATAGTGAAATGAAATGCTTGATTCATAACTCGAGGTTAGAACCTCGACCAAACTGTAAATTAAAATAATTTGCACAAATTAATTCTGTTTTCCTATTATAATCATTTATCTAAATGCCACGTTTTCTGTGTGCAACTACTGTAAATTCATTTTTGTGAAATAACAGTACGATACAAAAAAGTTGAGAGTGTAAAATAGAAGATCTTATGAAGTCGACAGAAAATTCTTTCATTCTTGATGCAACTGTCTGTAAAGCATGGTTTAACATGGAGAAATGTAAAACCAGACATTCACGCAGAAAAATAGGTATAAAATACGAACTTCGCGTTTCTGCTTTTTAGTCCACAGCAGGAAATATGTGTGAATATTCCTTTAAAGTTGCTCACCATCATCCTGACAGATTAAAGTGACACTGCGGGAAATCAAGAGCTGTAAATCAGTCGCTCGTCTTTGATCTACCGCATTCCAGGCTCAGACTCCACATGGATTATGGGCAAAACCGAGCTCTTGATGTCTGCTGTCTCTCCTTCTCATACGTGTGTACGGTCTGCTCTGCGTGAGCATGGAGAAGCATTATTAAAACCATTAAAGTGTTGTGTCCGAAGAGATATGCGTGCAGGGCCTGATAAATGTGATGCATCGAATCCCGTTTGGATGTGACAAATGACTGCTTGGTCCCTGCAGGTACACACGGGCAGAATAAATGAGGGGCATTATTCTCCAGACATCCTGATTTGCATCTCATTATCTTTAAGGTGTTTTTTTTTATTATTATTTAATTTAGCAGAAGGGCATGTCAGATCTCAAGATCCTGTTGGATGTTTAGGAGATTCTCTTTAAAACTGGCACCTGTCAGCCAAGCATGAATCTGTTGCTTCTGTGAAATGTCAGTAAGCCCTCGCGCGTTAAAACTCTTGCTGAATAATGACATATGATGCAAATTAGTCGCTGATATTATGGTGGGTCATTAAACCGCATATAAACAGCGAATAATAGACTTCTGAGACATATTAAAACTACGCAGGAGTGAAAATCATAAAAATGGCTTGTTTTACAATGACACACTACATTTCCAGTGGACAATGAGGTACTTATATAAAAGATAGCTATGCATTGTCAAAAATAGCTGCAAGCCTCACTAACAAGGCCAGCCCAGCGAGCAAACAAAACAGCGTTGACCTGCAAGGAGTAGAGGTCTCTCCAGCTAACAATTGTGAAAAGTTTCTAGGAGTGTTTAAAACATTCGGTTTTTTAGACACGTCTAATTCTTAGAAACATCTAATTCTGCAACATTACTTATGAATAACATTTGTGGTATATCATCTATAATGTTAAAAAAGTTCTACTAATGTTAGTAATGGGAACGTTTTTTGATAACTTTGAGAGAACTTTTAGAAAACATTAGTCCACATTCTGAGAATATTTCCTGAACCGAACAAAACGCTGTCGACCTGCAAGGAGCAAAAGGCTCGTCTAGCATCCTGATGAGGCCCGCGTGTTCTCGCATGTTCTGTCCAGCTGGAGGTCTCAGATTCCACGCGGCGCTTTTTGTAGCTTGACCTTCATCTCCTCTTATCGCCAGCAACATTTTAATCATGGAGTTGATACGCAGCAGAGCCGTGCTGCTGATGTAATGAAGGGACTCAGCGAGAGCCCGCCGGGTCTCTTTGCCGTTGGCATGGTAGCATTGCGAACAGAAAGGAAACATTCTCGTTCCAGTCTGGTCGCTGGAGGAGACGAAGCGCAATAGCTGCCTCAAGGAGAAGCACAGCAAAAAAATATATTTAATTAGACCTTAATGCCAAAGCTGCTCTCCTGGGCTCTGCCATAGAAACTGCCTACCTTAATTTGAAAGAGTAGCATCATATACACACACTGCCTTGTTCTGAGGGTTAAGACATTCTATAATTAATGTTGTCTAAACGTTGTTAAAGGAACAGTTCAGTCATACTGAATATTTTGTCATTATTTTCTCCAAACCTTTATGATTTTCTTTCTTCTGTGTAACTTAATGTTTTGCAGAATGTCCAACCTTTGACTCAAGTTTCAAATGATATGCGTACACAGCTAACAATTTTATGTTGTAAGAATGTTTCCTTAACAAGAATAATAATAATAATAAAAAGAATAATGTTTTTGATATATATGTGATGTTAAAAAAAATGTTCTACTAACATTACTACAAGAATGTTTATAATAACTTTGAGAGAGCGTTTAGAGAATGTTAGCCAATGTTCTGAGCACGTTCCCTGTTAGCTGGGTATAAATAAATGACAGAATTGTTTGGATGAACTATTACTTTATGTACCCTTCAGTTTAACCTACACCATGACATCCATGTTATTCATAAAATAATGTATAATGTTGTAGATAAACGTTTATTCCAGGCTTTAGTTCTGAGGTTTTGTGTTGCAGAGAAACTGACATGCAGGAAAAAACACACTATGCTTCTCAATAATAAGGACGGTGGGCTTTGAGTCTAACAGAAAGGTTTAAGGGCTCAAAGTCTGATAACAGTGATAAAACGCACTGATAACAGTGATTTATTTATCTTTTATTTATTTATCTTTTATATAAAACTGTAGTCTCTTCAGTTATCATTGTTCAACTGACCTCATGAAAAAATGAGCCTTTCTTTACCATTTCATTTCTTATCGGCTCTCACGGCAGAAAACTGACAGCAAAACAGCCTCGGTTCTCAGGCTGCCTTCCGCTGTAAAGACTTATCGGTGCATAATTATTAGCAATTATCTCCAAATGAAGCTTACACATGCATGGCTAAGCGTGCTGATCCAACCAAAACAAGCTGAGCGAAGACAGCATAGCCGGCGAGTGAGCTAAGTGAAGTAATTATATTTAATTAAATCCGCAGGTGTTATAGTAATACGGAGAAGGAGGTCAAAACTCTCATTGAAATAACAGTTTGCTCATGTCAGCGTATAAAAACCCATTGTGCAAATCAACGTAAAATTGAGACGCGCGCTAATGAGGCAGGGGAGGGTGTCTGTGATGTCACAGATTGTCTGCTTGCTGATTCGTTACCGCTTCACTTTATCCTGGAAGCACCATGTCATCAGTAAATATGAGGGCTTTTATAGACAACCTCAGAGAGGTAGTGAGGAGGCCTGGGCTGGTTTTACTGCCTCATGCTGTTTCCTGTCAGTTGTTCTGTCAGAATGTCGGTTCTCCGTCATCAGGAACTTTGAGATCATAGACAGATTGAAAAATTTGCCCACTTCAAAAGCCATTGATACCATCTAAATAGTACTACACTTAATGCCATGAGAAATCACCAAAAAGTGTCATGTTTTTGTAGCATAAAGAGTAATATGATTTTGATGGCGTCAATGGATTTTAAAGCAAGCATATAGAATAAACATGCACCACCAATATAGATAGATGCAAGTTTTTCTCCTCTGTTAAGCATTCAGTTCTCAACTGCACTGTAAACTCAGCTTTACTCTTTGTGATTGGTTGGGAAGCAGTAGCAGTCGTAGACTGACAGGGTGAGACGTCTGTGCTGTGTCTCACTGTGAATTTAAGATAAATGAAACAGAGCATCTTGTGTGCTGACTCTAATTGACTCCTGACAAACCCAGACAATGGCTCAGCAGCGCAGCATGGGAAGGGGCTGCAATCTCTCAGAGACACAACTCTGCATCTTGCTTTCTGCTCAACTGCATAGACCTTACAGACAGAGAAGATTCAGGAATAGCTTAATTCACGAGGGAGTCAAAAGATGACCAGCAGGAGAGTCGTCTGTGAAACCAAGAAGTTCTGACATGGACTGACTCCTCTGGGTCCGGATAGATGTCACAATACTTACAGAAAAAGACCTGCAACATGTTAATCCTCTCACTCAACCACTAATGAACCACAAACATGACAATTCAAGTTTCCTCTGTGAATATTTAATGGACATTCAGTACTCTAAACAGAAGACTGTGGATGTGGCTATACATTTGACAGCTTCAGCTTCACATCTGCTAATAAAATGTTTGCTGAATGCAGTCAGGAGCTAAACTGAAACTGAAACTCTGAATGACTCAAAAGCCAAACATTTCCACTGAAATGACAACGATGAATCCAGCATTCATTTAAAAAGCTAAGAAACACGGTGCCATCCTGCTTTTGTTTTGTGTGGCACAATCACAGGTTGTAAATACAAGCCAAGACATTTATATTGTTCAGAGGTCGATAAGTTAATCACAAAAAACTGAAAAACTGAAGTAACAACCTAGTGAACAATTTTAGGTTGCAAGAATGTTTCCATTAAGTTTTCATTAAGTAACAAAAACGTTAAAAATGTTACATTAACATGTTATTCTAGAAAATGTTGTGTTAACATTTTTGCTTGGTTAGAAGAACATTGTTCAAACATTTTGTTAACTCTGAAACGTCTTTAAAATGTTCTACTAACAACTTAAGAATTAAGTTTTAGATATAGGATATATATAAAATCATAAAAAGCTCTACTAACATTACTGCAAGAATGTTTTGATAACGTTGAGAGAACTTTTTTAAGAACTATAGCTAGCGCTCTGAGAACGTTCTTTGTAAGCTGGGAAGAGGGGTATTTGGCGCAAATGTTGGATTTGTGATACTACTTGGATTAGAGTGATAAATTCTGACTTAGAAACTTTGTGTTATCTTGTCACAGAGGACTTTAATTAATTCTTCATTACAGTAAATTAAATTCTCATTATGAAGCCAATTGATGACCTGTGTTGTATAAACGTTCTGTTTGAAGCATTTCTCAGACATTTACTGTAGATTTCCAGGTACTGAGTTCCAGTTTAATAGAATTTATCAATACACTGCTGTATAAATCTAATATACTGTATGTGTGTACAGTATATTATTGAATTAATGAAAATAAAAGCACATTTATGGAAGGGTTGTGAAAAATGTTAGGAGGATTCTGTTATTCTGAAATAAAGTGCGAACGGGGCAAAATCAACATATTTTTAAAAAATATTTTTGCACCGCAGTAAGATAATATAGGAGGGAAGCTCAAACAAACAAACAAAAAAAACACAAACATGAAATGTGTACTGTACACAGAAAATATAAATACATCCCTCCAAACTGTCAATGTATAATTCTGAAAGACTGAAATGGTGCTTTGATATTTACAGAATTTGACAATTTTACCCTTGATAAAAAACAAACATTCACACTGCAAATGTTACAAAACACAAAGAGGAAGAATCTGAATTTAATTTCATCTGCAGAACTCGACTCTGGTTTACAAAGCATCTCACAGCCCAAGCATCAGAAAAGCCCTCATAAGCCTGACAGCCGAGCGCACCACATGTCTGCCACGACCAGGCAGACGACACAGCCCTCTCTGATGGAGAATCTCTGTGGGAATTCATCTTAAACAAAACTCTGGCTATACACAGTCTGTTGTCTTGTTTTTGTCTCTTACTCACCACTGCAGCTAACAGCTTGCGTTTCAGCATTATCATTCTAGAGAAACAAGGGTGCGTGACCTCCTTCGATTGCTGAAGGCGTAGCGTGGCGGATGAGGGATGTATTTAAATCTTAATGTGTCGGGTCTGAGGGAGGGTTCAGAGGATAGCTGCGTTGGAATGATGCATGACTGCATGCGGCTGGTGAATTGGCCTGGCTCAGATTGCCAAATTTTCCCCAGACACTCTGATTAAAGCCTCTTAATCCATCATCAGAGTCAGTCTAAACCACACAGATGTGCCCGGGGTCAGAGGTCAGATGGCGATCGCAATCCTACAGCACTTCACGTCTTTATCTGTCCAAAACAACAGGCATCACTTCTGAGTGAGGAGAGAAATATAAGACTAAATCAACTCACAAATGTTACCCTACATCTTGCTCAGACAGAATATGGTGATAAATGTTTTAAATGCATGTAAAATTGTGTGTGTCAGATGGTTTGGGGTGAGGAGAGAGGGCGGGGTTATCAGAGGGAGAGATACTGATTGAAGGTCAGTGAAGGGATTATTCACAGATCTGTCAGACATCACACGTAAGTGACCAGCTGCCCCACACTCCACTTACTAATTAAACAAGTCATGCTTATGAATGTGAATATCTACCAGTCACCAAAAAGGGAAGAAAATACATTTAGACATTGTATTAACATTACTGGGTTTAAGAAAGTGATTCAATTTTTTTAATTCTGTAACGTTCCACTAACAACTTAAGAATGTTTTTGATTATGATATATAATGTTAAAAAAGTTCTACTAACATTTCTGCAAAAATGTTTTGATAACTTTTAGAGAACATTATGCTGTTCACTGGGTTAACGTTTAAGATGGAAGACAGAGAACTTTGTACAGAGTAAGATTACGGACCAATGACAGGCCAAACTTTTCTCCTCCAGAAGGAAATGACATGAAGTTAGCCCTGCGCTTGAGACATTTACATAATAATTATTGCATTACCGTGCTAATCTGGAGGGCGCTAATAGCTTTATTCCAGTCAATGGCTCTGAATGGGACGGGGATTTTGCTGGAACCCTCAAATGCGATCAGCCTTTTCCGGGGTAACAGTGTGGCTTTACGCTGGAAAAATCCCCCCATCACCTCAGTTTCAGCCCTGCTTGTGGTGCTAAGCTGTGTGTATAAATGCATGAGTGAACGTTTGTGTGCATGTGAATCTGTGCGTGTCTGTTTTCATTCAGATTCCCAAACTAACCCAAACTGTCATTTGAATTGTGAACTAAATAAGAGTGTCTGCATGTGTTTGTTTTATCTGTGCTCTGAGACACATAATTAATCCTTTTGTGTTGTGACTGCACACATGTTCACTGTGTAAAGAGGGAGGAACAGAATAAGGGCTGCGCCATTTGTGAGTGATCAGGTCAGAGAGAGATAAAGAGAGACAGACAGAAATGGTACAAGTCTTTGTGACTGTGAGAGAGAAAAATGACTGTAAACAAAGACACAGACACACACATCCACACATACACACACACTGAGAAGATCTGCATGTTAATTCCAAGAGCATTACAGCACATTCACAAAGTATACATAAACCACTGGTCACAGTGGCTGTATTTAATTGTTTTCATCTGATGTGTAAAGCACAGTTTATATATAAAATGCAATGAAATTCACTTCGCAGCTCAGAGCATCAAAATGGCACTTTAAAGATATAATACGACAGAAATGAAAGCATGATTCATTTCAAACACAGTCAGTTCATACATGGAATTGTCTGAAGTGCCTACATGGGAATTTTGCTTTGTGAACATTAGCGTGTGTTTAAATAAAACATCAAACTATTTGTTTCCTCTTTGGATTGGAGCCCTTTCACAAATGTGCTGTCTTCAGTTTAAACAGGACATATTGCTTTAGAGGGGTCAAAGAGTGTACAGCAGTACAGGCAGACTGGTTTGCCAACAGCCTCCAGGCTGTGGTCCATCTCTTCTGTACTGAATGTGCTTGATCAGGCAGTCTGCTGGTGATCAGTAAAGGTGTCTAGAGGCATCCAAACGTTCAGTGCGTTATTATTAACACGGTGCTCAGTCAGTCAGCAAACTCCCCAAAGACACAGCCTTCTCTTCACAGAGAAAGGCTGCGATTCTCAGTCTCTTGGAGATTGCTACATTATTGATAAGTCTGAGCGCTCGGCCGTTCTCCTTGCTTACTGTCAAACAGGTAAAATAATTAACAGGTTGTTTACTTGGCTTGCTGGCTGCTCAGGTCTGACACTTCTGAAGTTTTTTTTTTGTATGTTATTCTGCAGCCATAAGAAGCTGAGTGCAAAAATGAGAACACTGCCACATTTAATAAGGAGAGCATTCAGTCTTGAACTTGCTTTCTTTTTAACGGACATTCAAATAAATGTTTTATAGCCGTGTTCTGTGTGTGTGTGTGTGTGTTTACTAACACGTCACCCTAAACTTCACCTCCTACAAAACAAGTGAAGGACAAACTGCCTGATTCACAACAGTGATGCTCACAAACACAAATACTTGAATAGCTATGAGATTTCAGAAGGAATATAAAGGTCTAAGCATTGTGTCCTTTTCATATTTAATTATAATAGAACTCGAGAAGCTGTCTAGCTACATCGCATTTGAAGGGATCAAAGCACAACAATCATGTAACATTATGCGGCCTTTTAAGAAAACTGGCTTAGAAAATTCGAAGACAGCATTGCATGTATCCTTTGTGGATAAGCCAGTTGCCAGAATCTGTTAAGTGTGCTCATTGAAAAATCCTTTTAAGATGGTGGACAGAGTCAATAAACATATAAACATTTACATTGTAAATATTCTTAGGCTATATCCCAAATATATTACAATATAACAATTCTAAGTTGTAAGAATGCTTTCCTAATGTTTTCATTACAAAATGTTTTCAAGTTACAAAAATGTTAAAAAGGTTATGTTGAACGTTCTATGAACATTCAAACGTCCAGTTTTTTAGACGTTGTATTAACGCTATCTCTTGGTTATTCAAACTTTTTCATATGTATCATGACGTTTTTGATACATATCATATAACGTAAAAGGTCTACTAATGTTACTGCAAGAATGATATGAGTCCTTCATTACATTCCATTGTAGTTAGGATGCTGGCTATGTAGATAGCAAAGTGTCTTGCTAGTGTTTTAAACACAGCTCATTTCAAAAGCTAACACTGACAGACACACACACACACACCAAATAAACGTACGTAAATAAGAGCAGATGACAGACGCCAGCTCACTGAAGTCCTCAAATCTTGGTCACTAAACAGTGTGATGTGCTTCTCAAGGACAGAGTCTATGTTTAGTTTGCCATCATAAATTGCTGCTTTATAATTTATAAAATCAATTGGCTTGACAAACAAACAGCACACAAGCTAATTAAACATGCACTTGGAATAACCCTGACCAAGCGTGTCAGTCACGCATATCAGCTCAACAACCCCCCCACACACACATCTGGGACCTGGCAGCTGGGCTACACAGATACAGTGCATTCTGCTTCTGTTCTGCCATGTATTTCTCTCTCTCTCTCTCTCTCTCTCTCTCTCTCTCTCTCTCTACAGCTAATAGGGAATGTTCTCAGAACATTGGTTAACATTCTCTAAAAGTTCTCTCGGTTAATTAATGTTATATATCATATGATTTTTTTTATACATGGTCTAAAAAGCTGGATGTTTTTGAGTGTTTCTAAAACATTCCAAATTACAGTTTCTGAATGTAAACATTAGGGAAACGTTCTTACAACCTAAACATGTTAGCTGAGTCTCTTTCTCTCTCTCTTTCTCTCTCCACTCCTCCTCATTTTTTACTGCCCCCACGGTCTGCAGGTGTGCTGCTTGAGAAACTCTCCAAGCGGTGGGTGTCTTATTACGGGGAGGAGATGGTTGAGAGAGATGGAGCAGTGAGCCCCATTAGCCCCAACAGGAAGAGATGTGCAATATGTGAAGCAGCGTCGCATGAAAGCCAGTAAAAAACACAGGCAGGCAAACTGCAACAAGCATATCTGTTATCAGTAAATAAGTTAAAGAGAGTGTGGAGGTCAGGCTGAGATGGGGAGAAAAAGATAAGAAAGACAAATCGATCACAGTTTCTGTGTTGGTGACTTGTTGAGATGCTCAGCTTTGCTGAATGTCTAAACATAGTCTAAACATTTACGTCCAGAAAAATATGATTCTACTGTAACAAGCGCTTCTATAAAAACCTGTAGAAAATGTGTTTGTGTGTGTGAGCAGGGACAGTGGTTTTACAGAATCAGGGTCAGCATTTAGACAGATGTGGGCACAAATAAGCAGATGCAGAGAACAATATGATTAAATGCGCTCATTAATCATGGAGAGAGAAGAGTTCTTCTAAGCAGTTGCAGAAATAAATTCCTTACCTGCATTCGGTTTATTCACAAATCTTGAGACAAACCAGCTAATCTAAGCGCCTGATTCAGTAGGTAAAGTTCTTTAGGGAGACGACTCCAGATGTATACACTGGATTCTGGGAGACTGAATAAGAGCTGGAGCTTCTCCTGAGATGTCTTTGGGGATCGTAGAGTGATGACAGTTTGTATGTGCTGGGTCAACTGTGTATTTTTACACGTTCAATTGTTTTCATAGCTGCACTGATGCTTGGACAGCAATTGTGAAAAACATGACGACTGGATGATGAATGAGGTGCCAGAATCAATTGAGTGTGTAATTACACTTCATCATTTAAATCTCTGTCCTCTGATTCTGTTTCTCACAGTAGAAACACACACACATCTCAGATTAACTGTCTGCGCAGCATCTTCCTGATCCCTCAATGGTATGAAGAGGTCAGATGGAATAAATCTAATCAGCTACATCAGTGTCCATAACGGTTCTCCAAAAGCATGCACTAGAATAATTCTCTCTGATACAAAAACAAAATCAGACACTTTTAATAGAGTTAGAGAGACACCTCAGTATCTCTGCTTACATACACACACAATATTAGCCAATTCATCATCCATACTATTTTAGACCTGTAAATTTCTAAGATCACTTCTAATATCACATTCTTCTGGCAATCTACAGCTTTCATTTTCTGTAAAGCTGCTCTGAAACTAAATGTACTGCACCATGCAAATAAATGTGAATTAAATTAAGTCAATAAAATCACAAGCATGTAAATCAGAGCACAATCATCTGAGGTCTGGAGGCTCTAACATGATGAGATTAGGTTTGTGGCAGAGCGTGTGGAACAGAGGACTGCTGAAACATCAGATGAGCAGACCACCGAAATGTGCTGATGTGGAGGAGCTGAAGTGCCGAGCGCAGCACACGAGATGGCCAGAGGAAGATACACAGCCCAATGACTTATTCAGGAAGAGGAGGCGGAGTGTGGGATGAATCTTGAAATTAGCACAAATAGATTATCTGTCCTCCGGTTCCTGGCCTCAGCACGGGCCGAGACGGCCAGAAAAAAAAGAGAAAAACACATTGACTGTTTGGCGAGCGACTGCCCATCCGAGCAGCCAGAGTAGACCGCAATTAAACGATCAATCACTGTATAATCGATCCTCCGGGAGACGACTGTATCCGGACCTGACTGAACATGAACCGGTTCTGCACTGATAACAGAAAACCTTAGAAATGGGGCTAAATATGTTACTACAGCATTCATCTGTCAGTAAAACAGCTTTTACAAATTATGAAGATAATGTAATTAAGCCACTAAAGATGTACTTTTTACATTATTATATATTACACATTATATATTATACAAGGATATAATGTAAATATAATTAATATAATATAAATATATAATATAATTACTAGTTATCAGTTTAAATATTTGTTTGTTTTAAGCCATGGCCTAATGGGCCAAAAAATGTGCCTTGAATGTTGGCATCAAGTTTTGACTCAACAAACACTAATGGAAAGCCCAATAAACATAATTAATCAATAGAACTGTCCAATGGGATCACCAGTTGTGACTGGTCCATGTGCATTGACCTGCATTTGGCCAACAAGGAGGCTAAGTAGACGTATAGGCCAATTATGAAGAGCTATGGAGCCACTGGCCTAGTTAATAAACCTAGTCCTGGACTCTACTAGAACAGATGGTTTTGAGCTTTGGAAATAAGACCCATACACAGCATCTTTCCATTCAAGATAACTAAAACAATGCCCTCATTAGTAAACATCTCATCCACTACAGTCAAAACTACTTAAAAGACATCATGCTTCCATAATAAATGTGGCATGTTCGGTCCTTAACATTTAATTAATTGAATTCACCTGTAAGATTTGTTTATTCAATTTCTGTCCTAACTTGTTTGTCATTTAAAGTACACAGAAGCGTCAGTCATCTACAATGACAGAATGACAGTAAGCAGTTCACATTAGCAATAAAATACATGGTCTTCTAGACACATCTTTTAAATCAGACATTTATCAGTTCACTGCGAGCTAACCAGGAACAGCTGGAGTCTTTGGTTCTCCAGCAGAGTCTATGGTGAGAGAAAGAGAGAGAGAGCTGATGTATAATGCATACATACATCAGCTCAGAGGGCCAGCAGTGTGTCAGAGGAGACTGAGTCACATTCGATGGTGTTCCTCCAGGAGCCTGCTTCATCCCTGCTTTAATTACACTCTATTGATCAAACACAGATGGAGGGGGGGAGTGAGGAATGGAGTGAAAAAAGAAAGAAAAAAGAAATGAAAAGAAAGCAGGAGAGTGTTGTGTGCAGTTTCAATCTTTTCGTCCATGTCTGATGGCTTTTTAAGGCAATATATATACTAATGCACTCCTACATTTTTATATTTTACAGACAGTTTTTTACCCAACGGAAATGTTCGGGAAAATTTACATTGGGCAGACACTTTTATCCGAAGCAGCTTACAGTACATTCAAGTTACACATCTGTGCAGTATATGTGGTCCCTAGGAATCAAACCCATAATCTTTCGCACTATTAACACAACACCCTACCCACTGAGCTACAGGAACACTTGATGCATTCCTAATGCCAGATATTGATCTGCTCTTCTAATGCTATTATTTGACATTCATAATTAAATATAATTGCTATTAATAATACACAGTACAAACACAACAAACATCAAGTATGCGCTACAGTTTGAAGTGTACACTCTTATTTCTTTTATTTAGCTGCCCTGCGTTTCATCCCAATACAGAGCGAATCTACTGAGATCAAGAGGTTTGGTGCTTTGGGTCGTCTGTCTAGAGGCTTATACACTGTCAGGCAGAAACACATTTCAGCGTGTGAAGAAGCGCGCTTCCTGTGCTCGTGTGGAAGACGATGAATCTTGATTCTCTATGACAGGGAATTTCTGAAGGAGAAACCCACAGCAACGAACATACTGCTGAACTCTGGATCACCTTTCAGAAACAAGGTGGCATATCACGAACATCTGTCAGATCTGACGCTCAGCAATCATCACTGTATCACCTTTAATAATAATGCAGCCTGAGGGGAGATTTAAAATTTACAGCCTTCCGTGATCACTCGTCATTATCACAGAGTATCAAGTTTAGCAACATCCACAAGCGACACGTGCAACACACGCATACATGATGTACTCTGGTTAAGAATAAGCTGTTTTAAGCTTTATTTCAGTTATAAACCTGCTTAACATGCTGATTGGTCAATGTAGTGTCCTGCCCAACTAATATACACAACAGCAATGTTAAGGCCACTTTCAACACTGGATAAAGCAGTTTTGCAACTTCTGACAGACAATTAACACCGCTTTTAACTAGGGCTATGAAAGCCCGCTCCTGAGTGCGGTTAATGCTGAATTGCCGTGGCAACAGTATGCGGTGTGAAACAATGCAGTGCTAGAATGCTACAGGAACTTGTTTGGCATCAGATAACCAATCAGGATCTGCCTTAGTGCTGACCTCATTAAATTTGAATGCGCTTTCTACAGCTGCAGAAACTCGCATGCTGTTTATTTTCAGTGTCTGAGAGATCAAGAAAACATTTTATCATTTTAGTGCTGAAAACACAAATGTATTTTATTATATACATTTCAGCCCCTAGACTGTGACAGATACTGAAGATCACCTTGCCACCCTGTAACAATAGGAAGAGATAAACAGGTAAAGGTGAGACGCAGGCAGATGCAGCCCATGATGTGTATAATTTCTTCTGTTTATAGAACAGGTGTGCAGACGGTGAATTTCACAGTCTTGACATTGATCACAGGGTCTCAAATGAAGAGGCATATTTCAGAACACTGCTGCAAAATATCCTGACAACGCAACAGCTTTGCAAAACTGTCTAAGGAACCTTCTTTGTTTAATTAAGTTCTCACTGTGAAAAAACACACGGCAATGAAAGAGTTAATGAGGATGGTGGTTCAAAACGTTGAATCTGGCTACACATTTGCACTTACGCAAACCGTTTCCCCCCGGACTTTTTAAATTTAGTTTTAATAATTGTAAGACAGAAAAGTGTGATACACTGCAGTTCTGTCAAACTGTTAAAAAAAGAAAAAAAAAATCAAACCTATGCATAAAATATAAATATGCCCCAAAAATAAAAAGGAAAGTACATCTGCCCTACCTCGCCATGTGCAGAGCTACAGAATGAAACATTTTGTTAGGAAAACAGCTTAGGGCAACAATCTCCAGCCAGAACCCCAGAGCAGGAAGATCTGAGACGTATGATGGAGCCAAAAATCTTACCTGCCATGTACTTTAATGTCAGAGATGGCGTAGAAGTATCTAGAAAGGTTGTTCTCATCCACCATGGTGGCACCCGTGGCGGGCCTGAGGAGACGTATGCGCAGGTCAGTGATGGTGAAGAAGTCTCTTAGGTTCTTGGTGGTGTCCAGTTGTCCATACAGGGAAGCCATGTTGTGCAGCTTGGGCCCGGCGAACAGTGCGAAACGGTCTTTGACTTCAAAGCGTACGGTCTTGTCATTCTTCCACACGTAGCCTCTGGAGTACTCCTCAGTGCAGATAATGTCCAGCAGTGTGTGTTGAGTAATGTCTCTCACTGTCTTGGGCTCCATCGTGAAAGCATCAAGGCAGTCAGTGGCATAAAACTGGTAGGGCTGCCAGGTACGTCCATAATCCAGAGACTTCTCCAAAACCATCTGCTCCGGCCGACCCGACTCGAACGTGATGACGATGTCATCGGTCAGCTCAATGGTCTTGTTCCAGGAGAGCGTTATGTTGACCACCAGAGGTTTGGGGTATTTCCTCCAGGAAGTGGACTGCCAGAAGGTGGTTGGGTTGCGACCCTCAAAGTCAAACATGAGTTCAGGGGGGTGAGCCAGTTCTTCTGTGGCTGCGTCACATTCATTGTTGCACATGTAGGGGTTTTCCTAAAAGACACATATAAAGATGTCAACAGTTAAAGAACCTCAAGAAAAGTGTTATTTATTCTTTTATAAGCGTTAATGTGCAGGAATGGATGTATGTGGTGTTAGCTAATGAAAAGACCCGCATTCAAATGCAAAAGCAGCACTTTAAGGGCTCTGGTTTTGGTACATCAGCGTTATTATGGATATAATTGAAACAGTGGCTGGATCTGTTCTCCAGCTTTTGGCTAAATGCAAAAAAGGACTGACCATTAAACATCTAAAGACTCTGATCTTTTATGGAGCCATTTAAAATCAAGTTCTCTCAAGCCAACAACCAGTAAACCAGTCTTATTCAGCACATAATTTATGAGCAGATTATTCCCCTTTCAAGTTCCACCACTCCACAATAAAAGAACAAGAGAGCGCAGAGCTTAAAATGGACAGAGATACATGTTAAAACGCTCATTAAAAAGAGAAAAATATGAAGGTCAGACTGACAAGTCGTGAATAATTCACTCTTCCCCACTTATCCGTTTGCATAAAGGCTACCCTGATTTGAACCTTCCCAGCTCACAATTTTAGGTTGCAAGAATGTTTCCATAATGTTTCCATGAAGTAACAAAAACATCAAAAATGTTATTTTGAAAGTTCTAGGAATATTCAAAACATTCAGTTTTTAGACATTGTATTAACGCTATTGCTTGGTTATAAGAACGTTATTCAAGCATTTTTTAATTATGTAACATTTTTTAAATGCTCCACTAACAATTTAAGAATAACACTTTTGATATGATATATAATGTTAAAAATAAAAGTTCTACTAAAGTTACTGCAAGAACATTTCTAGCACTTCGAGAGAACCTTTACCTAACATCAAAAAATGTTGTGAGAACATTAGCTGGATTGAGGTATAGACACCGAGAGGTGTGGTTTTTACAGGTGAAAAAATACAAATTGGCAATTCAAGTTCAAAGGAACCTGCGTAGACAGAAGTGTTGAATTCTTCCTCAGCTGGCTGCGTGTGAAGACCTTTGGTGCTATTCAGTGAGTGTCAATTCCTGACCCCGCCCTGCAGCATTTCCTCAAACATTCACACCAATCAGTGCACCAGTATGTTCTGTTGTGCCCGCGCTGGTGTGCCACTGAGCAGGGGCTCGTACTGCTGTGATGCTGTCACGTGGCAGTGCTGCCGTCCTCCAGGAAAAGCTCTCAAGAGAAACAAGCTTCCAATTTATCTGAACAAGAAACACAGCGGCTGATTAAGTGGAAGATGTCTGTCTCTCAGCGGGAATCTGCGGGCCTGGACGCTGGAGGTGGAGAAAGCAACTGCAGAGCAGGAAAAGAATGACGGCGGCAGGAAGGAATACAGGGGACAGGAGAGCGTTTCTGCTAACAAGCGTTTTCTCTGCCCTTGTTCTGCACGGCAACGTAACAATGAAGTTTGACATTTAACCTCTTCATTTTGACACCGTGGCATTAATATGCTCTCCTGCTAGTCCATTACTAATGCAGAGCAATCAGACCTGCCACTGGAAGTCCACTGACAGTGCCACCCCGACGAGTGGGCAGATATATTCATTCATGCTGTTCAATCTCAGCACTCTGTATTTAGTAATGAGTGCTAAAGCTGCATCTTCAGTGCTATTATTGCTCATACTTCAGGGATCTGAACAATGTTTGACATGTAACGTACATGAATAATAACTCAACATAATAATCTTACCAACATTTATGTTCTTTAGAAAATGTGAATATTGAGTGAATACTGTTTATACTAGCTGCAGGCAGCAGCAGCAGCCATACAACAGGTTAAAAGTAACTGCACAAGACGAATAACATGAGAAAATCACAGTTTATCAGATGTTATTGGATGTTTATATACAGCCATATACATACAGAGTGGGTGAGGTGAATTTCAGCACACTGTAACCAACAAATTGTTTGATAAAATAAGACACAGACTCTAACACAGAGATTATTTATTGCTGTACCTGATTAGGAAACTATATAAGGTTTTATGTAAAAGTGAAGAAAAGCTCAGAGACTTTGTTCAAGACAGATTTAACTGTAAGAAGTCTTACATTTCAAACAAAAAGCAATCACGTTTTTTTAACACAGTCTACAGAGGCTTCACACAATGTGGACATGTTATTTTTTGAACTGCAAGAGAAATTGCAGTGCTGATATGAATAAACAGGCCATGCCGTAAAGATTGCCTTATAGATCACATTACAAAGATTAATTAAGAGCTTTTATCTAGTCACTGCAAACCCATTTATCACAAGAGAGAGATCACCTTTAAACAGTCATCGAAAATCAATCACCAAAGTTTCCAGTAATTTCATTCTGGATTAATGGTTTGACTCCCATTACAGAAACTGCCACAGCTGCCACATGGACACGATCAGTAATTACTAAAGATGTTTCTATTAATCCTAATCTGATGGGGACGCTCAGGGCACTTGGACCAGGGCCGTGGATTTTAATGGCTGAGAGCAGCTGGAAAAGTGGTCGGTTCTGTGAATTGGTGCTAATGACAGTGTGAGTCTCCAAATCGTGTTCGTTTAATCCCGTCCACAGAGAGCTTGAAGTCTGATGAACAAGGAAAGGGGGACAGAGAAAGAAAAACAAAAAGAGGTTCTCTGCTGTCTGCTTCTAATCTGAGCTGCTTGTGTCCCCGTTAAATGCGTTCATGCACACACAGTCTCCATACATCAACCTCTCACCTGCTTCCTAAACATGGTCTCATCAGCCACCTGTCTTACAAACAGCATTTGTCTGCTCAGTGCCTGGCTGAGTGTTTTTCTCACGGTTGATCATGCATGGCTTTGGAATGATGGGCCTATATTATAAACACAAACATCTGTCTCACAAGGAAGAGTGCAAATGACAATCATGCCATAACGGTGTGTCTTCACAGCCAAACTCAACAGAGCGTATATCATTACCACAATCACAAACTTTGCAGGATTTGCTGGTGAAAGCATCATAAAAGCTTTAAACTGTTGAACTTTTGGAGTGTGTAACAAACCCAGTAAACCCAGTGTAGCAATGAACACAGAAGCACTGCCACAGGTCACTTGAAAGGGGCAGAAAACAGTATACATTCACAATAAAGAGATATACAAGAGGATTTTAGGGCCACTGCTGAGTTTCTGAAAAAGAACTCGGATAGGTATTTCTGTTGGAGGGCAGAAGTGCATGAGATACGACTGGCCCGGTGGCAGGCGAGGCTTCAGATTACCAGATCACCAATGTGTCAGAATATAAATTTACTGCCAGCAGCAGACAGCAGACTGAGATATATAGAACCAACCAATCAAACAAATCCTTTTGTGTGACAGATGTTTGAGACATGTAACCCAGATCAGAGATTGCGTGCTTGCTCTCTCTGTATTCCTACTTATGCTTCATGAGCGAATGTTTTAAGAAATACACACATTATGTATGTGGACTCGCATACTCATGTACCTTCACACATGCCCACACAGACACACACAGATTGGTCAGGGTTTACTGACTTTTGGACACAAATTTGTCCCCAAAACATTGTTAAATACACTCAGACACACACAACATTTTGTCTTCTGCATCGCTGTTACAATGCTTTTCACGTATTTAATAGTGCTGCTTTTAAGTGCTTCAGAAATGACAAATAAATCAATATCTATTCATTGGAAATGAAATTACTATGCAGGGGCTGCACTGAAATCAGCGCTCACGTCGTGAAATCTACTGCGTAATTGTCTCTGCTAAAGAAGAAGAGTGTGAAGAGCGATTTCAGCACTATCGTTTCAAATGTTAATGTGTAATCTGTCACAGGCCGTTTTGCCAGACGCTGTAGGTCAGGCCATCTGCATCTGTACCTGAAGCCGACATGAGATGATTTGAATCCAACATGTTCGTATGACGTGACATTAACCACTAAATTACAAAGGCGAGAGAATCTTGCAGGTGTTACAAACAAACACAAGAAGCATGTAATTTTCCTCTCTCATTCTCTTTCTCTCTCTCTTGTTCTCTCTTTCCCCAGACTGCGGTTAAATCCATCACTTGTGCATAAATGAGACCTTGGTGGAGAGATAGATTTCTCCAAGGCCCTCGGCTTGATTGAAGCCGCGACTCGTTTTCAATCTGCCTCTGTGCTCTCACGAGCACCTTCGAGCCGCTCCTGCAGATCAGCCACAAACACACTTCCAGCTCACCTTCCTGCCGCGAAATCAAGGAAGTGCAGATTACTGTGTGTAATACACCCGGGGATAAAATCCCAGCCAATCACTGTTGCATTTTCAAACCAGAGGTCAATGGGACGAGACGGCAGACAAAAGAGAAACAAGCACAATCTCCACCTGCCAATCACATTTTCGATTCCTCACTCACCTGCGTCACTATTGCCTACCTGGCTAACAGGGAACATTCCCAGAATGTTGCCTAACATTCTTTAAAAGTTCTCTCACAGTTCTCCTAAAGTTATCAACAAATGTTCTTGCACTAACATTAGAAGAACTTTTTTCAATGTTATGTATTATATATATTGTATACATATATGTATATTATATATATATAAATGCTATTCTTAAGAAGTTAGTGGAATGTTTTAAAAAGTTACAGAATTAAAAAATGTTTTAATAACATTCTTATAAGCAAACAATAACATCTTTTGGACATTTTGAACATTTGAACAAAGTGCTATTTCTCTTTAAGTGTGCAGACAATTTATCCTTAAAACTACATCAATAACTACGAAAACTACAAACAATTAAACCGTTCTAAAACATTTTTTAGAAAATAATAACAAATAGTTCAGGACTTTAGGAATCAGGTAAACTGATGTGCAGTAGGAAGAGAGGAACAATGTAAACACAAACCAAAATGGTTAAACTGTGAATTTAATCTGATGTATTCATAACGAAACATTTTTGAGTTTTCTGAGGTGTTAAACAATCTGTTGCAGAGTATCCCACTGTGTTAAAAAAGCCACAACAACATCATATTATTATAGATGCCCTGGACGACTTAGTGGACACACTGTGAGAAAGAAAAAACTCACGATTCACAGACGCCCCTTAAGAGGCTGTATTCACAGATCACACCCACTGACTTTCAGTGTGTCAAGGTGATTCCTTGAGAGATAAAGTGAATCGGCTGTTTGCATCTTTACGAAATAGACTTAGTGATGAACTGCTACAGTTATATAAGCAAAACGTTGAAGATAAAGTCTTATGTCAGTTGTTTATCAAAAGCACAACGTTGCTGTAATAATCAATGGCTTTCTGCGGCCATTTAGCATGTAGAGAGATGTAGAAGTGGGATCTGAAGCTGATGAGGTGTGACAGCAGAACTCTCACCGGCCTGCAGATGTGTCTGTTGTGCTCACTCAGCGTTATAAGGGCCAGGGGTTCACATTCGATTTGACTGCTTGGAAATGAAAGTAGGATAAAGTCAGAAGCTCCACCCCTCATGCTCTGAGTAGCAATACAGAGAACTTCAGATGGTGGTAATGATTTTCTCTTTTCAGTTACATAAAGAGTGTCCCTTTCTTATCTTCTTAACAAAGCAGCAGCCGTTACATGTAGTGCCCACAGCTGATCTCATTAAACGGTTACAGAGTCATCTGATCCTCTCCTTCTGATCTGCCTGAACTCATCAGAGATGTTACCACCAATACAGACACCAAAACAACGTGTGGGGAAATTCATCAAATGTTGTGCTCTTTCTGTATTTTAAGACTAAAACTTTGAAACTATGACTAACATAAGATAACTTCAGGGAAAAATAAACACAAAATGCTACAAATATACTGAATAATGCCATTAAAGCAGGTACTGGAACAGCTGAGCTGACTGTGGTGAATTCAATGGCATTTATAGGATTATTTACTCACTCTTTTATTGAACCCACTGGGATTATCCACATCACGAGTCTTTTAGGGTTTAAAGCATCATTCACTCAATCTCAGACTAGAGCCACTGTGCAGGTTACTATGGCAGCAGAAGTTCTGGAGACTCAGACGGTCCACACTGTCTTAGCTCTGGTAATCCCGGCTTTGTCTCGAACAGACTGACAGATCATATTTTCCCTTTCTTTAGTCTTCCTCCTTCTGCGTCTTCTACCTTCAGTCCATATTTTGTGTGTGAGCTTTACTGCTACAGCTGAATGAACAAGCATCTCAACACTGAGCACAACTTTTCTGGAGGACACTGGACATGAAACCCATTTCATGTTTCAGCATGTTTACTTCTGCTGTTTATATAGGACTCATATGTTGATGATAACAGCGATGTGTTACATAGGGAATATATGTCAGAAGACAGTTACAGAGAGTAATGCACTTCATAACGTCATACATTTCTGAGATCTACACCAATTTTGTTCCTGCCAGCTACAGTTTGTGTTTTCAAAGCAATTTGTTGATGGTGATCCAGCTAACAGGGAACGATCTCAGAATGTTGGCTAACGTTCTCTAAAAGTTCTCTCTGGCAGTAACGTTATTAGAACATTTTTACATTAGATATCATATATCAAAAATTTTATTTTTAAGTACTTAGTGGAACGTTTTAAAAATGAAATTTCGTTTGAATAATGTTCTTATAACAAGCGATAACATTAATACAACATCTACAAAACTTTTAACATTCCTAGAACTTTCAAAAGAAAATTTTGTTTTTCTTTTGAAAGAAAAAAAGTTGAAAGTTTGAAAGTTTTTGTTACTTAATGGAAATGTTAGGGAAACATTCTTACAGCCTGAAACTGTAATCTGAGGAGACTCTGTAAACAGCAGCCTGAGGGTTTAATTTGGAATCATTTTGAAACAACGATCTGGGATTTGTGTCTCCTGGTGTAGAAACTTCCTTTGAAATTGTAGGTCCCTAGAACAGCCGTCTTACTCTGTTGCCTGATGTAGTTTAAACGTTTGGTGTCATTACCCTTATGCATAATTAGGATTCCCTGTGCTAACGGAGAATCTTATATTAATTACTGCTGTACTGTGTTCTCCCTTTGTGTTCAATCTGCATTACATTTAACAAGTGTGACAAATGAGGAATGCAACAGAGGGCGTCAAAAGAATTTAGTCCAATGCCAACTTACAGTTTTAGGTTGTAAGAACATTTCCCCATCGTTTCCATTAATGTTAGGGAAACGCAAGAACATTTTGTTTGTGTTTTCTAAATGCTTAAGTAAAATGTTTTTGATATATGATATATAATGTTAAAAAAGTTCTACTAACGTTACTGCAAGAATGTTTAGCCAACATTCTGAGAATGGTTTCTGTTAACTAGGATGTCCTATTTAACACCCTGTCCAGTGTTTTATCATTTCTCTGAGAACTGAGGGATGGTTAAACTCAATAAGACTGTGAATGTGGTTCAGTGTGTGGCAGACTGCTTCAGTGGTTTTTAAATTCTGCCCTGCCACCCCTGCAGATCACTGAAGCCTCTTTGACCCGTCCGTCTGGGATTCTTTCTCTCTTCTTCACAGCTGAATGTGAAATATGATTGACAGATGACTCTGGGGAGTAAAGCACAATCCTCTGTAGTCTGCGGGACTTATTCATGTGTGCACACAACACACACATAAGCATTTGTTGTGTTTACAGAGAGAGAAAGGCAGGAGGTGAGAGAGCACTGCTTTGCTACTGTGTTACTTTTACAAGCACTGAGAAAGCATGCATTCCAGGTCTGATTATGTTTTCTGACTCTCCTTGTGTGTCTCCAAATGTCCCCACAACAATGGCAAAAGTCACACATCTACACTGTGGGAACCAGCCAGCAGTCCCCATGAGGGAAATTGATTATTAAATATACTAAATTATGTGTTTTTGAAAATGCAAAAATGTTTCTGTGAGGGTTAGGTTTAGGGGTTGGGTGAAAGGATAGAATAATTAGTTTGTACAGTATAAAAGTCATTATTTGTAAGGAAAGTCCCAACAAAGCATAGAAACCTATCGTGTGTGTGTTTTTGTAGTAGCATCGGCAGGTCTAACAGTCCAGACTAACTTCTTAGCCTCCTGACAAACTGCTATTAAAACTTTTAAAGGACCAGCCTGGCAGATTAACTCCACTCTACAGAAATAAAAGATGAATTAGGTTCTTTAAAAGGGACTAATGAAACCCTGAGCCTAAGCTAATGAGACAACCAAGAAAATAGCATTAAAAGCCTGAAAACTCATTCTACACTTGTCAGGGCTAAATGTGGAGTACATGAGAGTGTGTGTGAGTGAAATCTAAAGTGAAAAGTTCACCGTGTCATCCTGTCAACAAACGGGATGGAAAAGCACTTATATCTCCGTAACACAGTAAAATAAAGACACACACACACACACATTGGGTTTTCATGTTATATGGGGACAGTCCATAGACATGATGTTTTTTATATACTGTTCAAACTGTATATTCTATCCCTACCCCAAAACCTAAACGTCACAGACAGCTTTCTGCTATTTTAGATTTTAAAAAGATCATTTTGTATGATTTATAAGCTTGTTTCCTCATGGGGACCAAAAAATGTCCCCACAAGGTCAAGATTTACTGGTCCCCAACACATAGTGAATACTAGGACACACAAACATTACAACATATTACAAATTACATTCATTTGGGAATATTTTTATAGTTCTACAAAAATGAAGATGTATCCATGGTGGTTTTGAAGTTCAAGCTTCCTCTCAAAAATTCATGAACATTTTGTGTGGAAAAAAACAGGATGATCTAGAATTCCTCAGTTTAAATAGAAATGGAAAAATGTTCTTTTTTAACATCAAAAGACAGAAAAACTATTAATTCTCTTAAGTTTAAACCAAGATATTTATCATACATTCCAACCTATGTAGGATGCTATGGAGATCGTAGCTTCACAACCAAACTACACCTCTAGACTACTGTAGTCTCCTGTAGTCTCTCAGTGCATTCACAGCCACTCATGCAACCTTATGTGACCCTTATAAGACACATCCAACAGCCGATTCTGATGTTACTGTGCAGCTGGATGATATGAAATCACTCTCTCAGGATTCATTCACATAGTCAGCGTTTGGGAATAACAACCTGTATTTACAGTTGTGACTTCTGAATTTCCCGTTCATACAACAGCTTAAGGGAGTTTGGTAACTGTTGGTATGAACACATAATGACTGACCATAACTGACAACCATATTCTGTTGCTCCAATGCATGATAAAACAGCTAAAGAGGGACCTGACGGTTATCTAAGGACCAAAATATTCTTGTATTTTGGCCAGAAGGCAATGACCTAGAACAACCTAGCAACCACACAACAATGTTCCAAAAATCATTCAGTAACCCTTAGCAACCGCATAGCAATGCCTGGCAACCACTCACAACACTCTTAGTGGTGGCAAGTTTTGCCAGGCAAGCTTTTCTTCAGAAAAGATTTTTTCTAAAATGATTTAATTATGAAAAATTAAAATGCATGAACCTGTGATAAACATGGTAGGCACTTCAGCCCACGTTTTCTTGGCTTTTAAATCTGTTAGACTGAATATTCCACCTCATCATCCTCCTCCCGTCTCAACCCTTCTTTCCCTTCTCTGATGTTTATTGTCAAACTTTTTTCCATTATTGATGTTTATTGTCAAACTATTCCTATCACCGTTTTTGCTATTCCATCTGTTTCTCCAGCAGGCCCCTCAGCTCTGACTCTCAGCCACTTCTCTCGGCTCTGTCTGACACATCTCTCCGTGAGATCGATGCGGCTGACAGCGCCGACTGAAGTTCTGCGCGGGGGCTTGTGATTTTTAGATGTGAAACAGCACAAAAACCCTCCATATCCTTCATAAAACAACTTTTCTCTTATTTTTTCTCCTTCTCGGTCTCTTTATGGCACTGTCTCTAAGCGAGAGAGAGAGAAAAGAGAGAAAATAACATCTCAGTTTGTATCTGAATTTCTTCATTAGTGATGACTCACAGCTGTAGGCCAGACGTGGAGGAGATGCAGATGTGTCCTGTGTAATGCTGGCCTGGCAGTGAGGAAGCTAGACCAGCCTCTGATACAGCTATTCACACACACACACACAGACAGACAGAAGATATGATCACTCCTTCCCACACTCAGTGCACCACAGTAGCACCTGTCTGCACTATCAGCCACTGTATATTTCATGTCGCAAAGCTGCCCCAGATTTTGCTGCAGTTTTTCTCTGAAGAGAAAAATAAACTGAAGGGAATAAACTTTGTTTTTTCTGTGTTGATGGAAAGATGCAGGGAATGTAACATCCATCTTGTTTTAAAGAAGCTGGTTAACAGAGATGGTTTAGATGCTGTTGCTCCGGACAACAGTGTTGCAGGATTCTGAAACTGATTGTTTACTAAAACAACTGTCGACATTCACTCACCTCATTCAGTTTCATGCTCATTCAGTTTCATTGTATGGGATACAAAAAACACACTGGCAGAATTTATCAATATCTTTTTCTATTTTGTTCTATGAAGGAAAATACAATAGGCTACACAATGGACATGAAGGTAAAAGAAGCCACAACGGCAACTAGTTTAACCAAGTCACCAAATTCAATCTTTGTATGACTGCAAGACTGTGCTGGTTCACCTGCTAAATACCTAGATAGTCATCCCGGTCAAAATGATTTTTCAACAGGGCCATTAAAAAAAAAATGCAATACTTTTAACGAGGAAACACAGATCTTAGGTTTGACACCTGTGTGGTCAACAAGCAGGTCAAGGAAAAAGAAGCTAAAAAACTGCCCAATGCCCGACGAGCATGGCATCACTCTGAGGTCAAAGGTCAGACCCAGCAGATTTGTGCATCACTCGGTGTGACAATGCTGTCAAAAGAAACATTTCAACAAAACAGTCACTGTTGCCAAGAAAATTTACAATGTTGGCAAATTATATAGAATATATCATCAATATGCATAATAACTATATGACTATATGTTCTGTAGTATATGAGCAGTAGTCTGTCTTCAGTAAAACAGCAACACTTCTCTCCAGCTGAGCGTGTGTGGGGTTTGGCTCTTGGCAGCGAGGTGTCATATCTCTGCCAATCCCCCTCCTTCCCTCCGCCCTGTGATGGGAATATGAGCTCGCTACAAGTAATTAAATCAGACGCCATTCAGCTGCATAACTGCCTAAATTACAAGAATGACAGTGAAAAGGCAACATCAAAAGAATCACACTGTCGATCTGTAATTGCTTTGGATTTAATTTGTCTTTTATGTAAAGTATTACTGACTGCCATGAACATCTTCAGGCATTATCTGTAACACAATCACGATTCTACAATTCTGAATATCGTTTAAAGATATCACGCTCTTTAGAACGACAAAGAAATGATACTAAAAAATCCAAGCGGAACTACAGGAGAGGAGATGACCTGTGATGAACCCGTCGGCTTTATCACGCAGTCCGGACATGCATGAGTGTTCTCTTTACTCAAACTGTGCTTAGCTGAGACACTGTGAAAGCGATCCTTCATTTAATGCTGGCAGACAGTGTGTGGAACGCTCAGGCTGAATGTAGACTGGGGTTGGTTTAACTGTCCCCTGTCAGATAACACTACACAATACATTCATCAGGAAGCAGAAACAGGTTTAGGGGAAGAACAGATGTAGATGGCACACATACAGCCTCAGCTAAACACAACTGCTGCTCGATCCAGCGATCTGTGGTTCGCTCTCAGACCATTAACCTTTCTATTGCAATGAAAGATAGTATAAAAACTACGATTCTACAAAATCTGCCCACAGAAAGGCTGCATCACAATCTTTGTTTACAATTATAAATTGTGAGAAACATATTTTGCCATCCAAAATATTTATGTACATTACATCACATACTGGCAGTAAGGTAATGGTGAGAAGTTAAAATGAAACACAGTAATGAATAACATGCTTCAACCTCTAGCCACAATGAAAATGCAAATGAAAATCTATTTTTGAAAAATAAAAATGTCTGCTGGAAAATCTAAATAAATCAACCAAATCATACAGCTTCCTTTGCTAAATTCTCTAATGGTTTTCTCAAAGTTATCAAAAATGTTCCTGCAGCAACTTTAGTAGAACTGTTTTAACATTGTATATAATAAATATCAAAAACGTTATTCTTAAGTTATTCTTAGTTAGTGAAACGTTTTTAAAAAGTTACAGAATTAAAAAAGAATTAAAACCAAGCAATACAGCTAATACAACATCTAAAAACTAGACATTTTGAACATTGCTAGAACTTTCAAAATAACATTTTTAATAGAAATGTTAAGCAAACTTCTTACAATCTGAAGTCACCGTAAACACAATCTCTTATAAGAGATTAAAAACAAATCAATGACAGACAGAAAGAAGGTGAGCTCAAACTGTCATTTATTGCTTTCCAGGTTACGGCTTGTTTCACTGCTGTTTGTAACAGCTCTGTAGTGACTCCCAGGCGACTGAGTGCACAAAACTCTTCTGCACATCTGAGTGCTTGCTGCGGTTTTGTGATCATCTAAATGTATCCAAAGAAATCAATAGTCCTAATGTGCAACTGTGAGAAACATCAAACAGAACAGATGAGCGCTTCAGAACTGTTTTATCCTATTTATGCAAAACACAACCCCAAGTTTTTTATTAACTACACTTAAGCAAAGTTCAAGCATATATTTTAAGAATACTTTATATAGTAAATACCAGTACTAGTATACTAGTAAGTGTAATACTTGGGACTAAATTAGGCCACATTGTAGTTTATACTTAAAAGCGTACTTCTAATTATAAACTCTGAGTACTAGTTTACAGCTACATTTTTCTGAGTACACACAGGAAGTAAACAGGAAGTATACTTGCTTATATGTAGTTTAAAAGAAGTGTGTTAATTGCATACTAGAATACAACTCTTATTTGTAAGCGTCTTAGAGGGGACAGACAGACAGACAGAATCCTAACCATCATGAATCCTCACTAGTGACTGATTTGGAACACTCAGCAAAAACAAACACTGTGCACCATACACAACTCAAACACATATATACTCGTCACAGGACACTTGACAGCTGGTTTCCATACAGTTTGATGTTAGCACGTTGCTAAACTGAGCGTGTCATAAATGCTGCTTCCATAAGAAGCTCTTCAGGTGTTGGAACAGAGTGATGGTGTTTGTAAGACAGCTCGAGACAATACAGATACAGATCAGTATTATATTGAGTTTCATCTCATCATTCAGACTGGCTTCCATTTAGACACATCTTACACTGCCACTACCATATCTAAATGAACCCCACACCTCTGTCTTCACTCTTTTTCTCTCTGGCGTCTCCCAGGGCTGATTACTGCCCAGGCTGGATGTCATTTATCCCCTCAGCTGTCGGGTGTGGGCCAAACTACTTTCAGCTCGCTGTCAGCTCTCAATGTTCTGAGGTTGTGACCATGGTTAGCTGGCTGTCCTTTTCCCTCACCTGGGAACAGAAAGTTGACCCTGCTAGTCAGGCTCACTCTGCCTCTGCGAACCCCATGGGATCCACTTGCCCGGAGGAGAATATTAAGACTCACTCAGATTACATGAGATTATAACATCGCTGTTAAATACATGAAGACAGACCACATTAGCATACAAACTGCATGTACTGTCATGATGCAGATAATTAGGTATCGTAATGGCACCACTAAGATCCCAGTTAACTATTTAGGTTTTAATAATGTCTCCCTAACATTTCCATTAATAACATAAACGTTGAAAACGTTACCTTAAAAAGTTCTAAGACTATTCAAAACGACCAGGTTTTTAGATGAGGTACTAACAATATTGCCTGGTTATAAGAATATTATTCAGCCTTTTTAACTTCTGTAACATTTTAAAACATTCCACTACTTAAAATAACATTTTTTTTAATATATGATATCTATGATATCTAACTCTAAGAGAACTTTTAGAAAACGTTAGCGAATATTCTTAACCATTTCATGTTAGCTGGGGTGGTTCTTTGATTTAAAGTATGCAGCATTCAGCTCAAACCAATTCATCCATGGGGGGCAAATGATGGACAGTTTCAAATCCGCTGGACCCAAGCCCATCTGCTCAAAACACTGAAAACAAGACATGTTGATAGTTCTCACCATCCCAAAGGACACAGAAAACAAACATACAATACCATTCAGACACACTAATTGATGAAAACAAAAAACAAATACAAAATAAGTAAAGGAAAGGTGTCTGAGTTTGTGACAGCTGTCAGCGGTATTATTGAGTGAGTTTGTAATTGTCATGCAGCAGGCGATTCGCGGCCAAAAGGGAGCGATTGAAGATGTTTTGGTGCTGCCAGTCAGAAACATATCTGCCTTCAAAAATGATCCACTGAATATTCATAAGCCTTAGCTCAGTGAAAAAACAGTGTGCTTAGAGTTGCTTTATAACAAAATCTGCAGAGACATTAGACGTAAGTTAATGAGCACTGGTGTTCTCGTCTGACCTCCTTTGATACTGCTAGCATGTCTTTGCATTTTCATTAGCGCTTGTTATTCGTATGTCATGGAACAGGAGAGATGCGGACAGCTTTCTGAATTACACATTGTGACTGACAAATTCTGACCGCCTACCAAACAGTAATGATCGGAATTCAGCAGAACTCGTTTAATTACAATAAACATCTTCATTCATGTTACTGCATACTTAACTACATAGTTTTAATCGAAACATGTAAAAAAAATAAAATGCCTCACAGAACTTCTACAAGTGTCAAATAATTTGGAGTTATAATTTACCAAAATATTGCATACACAAATAAATCTAACATATAAGAGCTATTGGTTGTAATTTAGGTTTAGAATGCACACTTTAGAGTAATGCACATGGAACAAATGATATTACGGTCAGTAATATGTGTTGCCCCCCAAAAAAATCTGTAAAAATAGGGCACAATGTACTGTATTAATATGATGGAACGTCCTGTATTGATTTCTTTACAGCTGTTTAACTTATTTTGAATTTTACTCTGCATTGTTTTGTGTTTTAGGGTTAACAGAAATGTCCATACAATAGATTATGTTCAGGCAGAAAATGATTTATTTATTTATTCGGTTTATATGCTGTTATTAAAAACAGTGTGTGACCCTGGGTGTATGTGTATCTAACTCAACATCACCAGTCAACAAAGTGGCAGAGACCACAACAAAGTGGCTGAGACCACTTCAACCTGCATGTTCTCAAAAATGTTCTTCTAAACCTTCGTTCTGAGCCCTCAGTCTTAAACCCTAAGCCCACACCTGAATCCCTCTGTCTGTGAAATCACCTGATGTCAAGCTATTCCTGTTTCTGTGCTCTAGTGAAACCACACAGTCAAACTGATAGCTATTCACAGGTAACATGCTCAATGATTTCAGTTCGATTTCAGTTTTCATCTTAAACTACAGTCAACTATAAATACTGAATCATTCACTACATAAAACAGCTTAAATTTTCATGAAATAACAGGAACTAAAAACTCTAGACCTAACAGTTTTGACCCTTACAAAAATAAGTTAAATTTAAATAACCTAAAATGATGAACTTAAAATGGTTTCATCAGTGTAGAGAAAATTCAGATATGCTGAACGTAACCTTTGAGCTATTTCTTTATTGAAAAGAGTTTACACAAAATGATTATGCCAGGAGACACGACCAGCATTCCAAACTGCGGGTTTAAAAATAGGCTGCAGAACAATGTTGGACGGCGATAATTCCATGAAAGGGCTTGTCGACTGGGGAGAAGAGAGACTTCTGTTCTTATCTTTGAGCAGAATAAACCCCGACGTTGTGACACATGGCACGCTGGCACACACCTCTGCTTTCATCCAGTCTCTGAAAGCAGAACCGAGTTCAAAAGCATTACCAGAATTCACTGGCAGTTTAAAGGCCTGCTAGAGATCTTTAGCACTCACACGGTATGGCATTCTAAATAGGTTTGCTCTCAGCAGCACAGAAAAACTTGCTCTGATAGCACTGACACTCAAGATATGGTGATATTAACTGGTTGAAGGCCATTACAAAGTGTTTGGGCTAAAGATGTGGCCTAAAAATACACAGAAGCTTGACACTTCACTATTACCTTTATCAACTGCAAGAAATCCGTAACGCAAAGTTTATAATTAAGCTGATCGTGTGTAAGTGTAAACTACTCCGACAGCTTTAGGCAACCATAATGGTTTCTGCACTGAAGGCTCACTCTAGAGGAAGTGTTTGAGGGAAAATACATTAGGAGAACTAATTAGGATTATTAGCAGGGTGTAATTTGCTCAAGAGGGAATAAAACAAATTGCTGAGGCGTTTCTAAGCTAAATGGAAAATGAATACAAAATGAATGGCATGATGAATAGAGGGATTTTACAACTGTTGACTTAAAGAGGGTCTGGTGTCACCACCAAAACCGCCTAATGAGCAGAGAATGCCCGCAGGGTTCAGACACACTCTGTCAGTTACTGTAAATGCTGACCTATGATTTTCATACAGCTGTCCTTTCTGCTCATATTCTGTAAGATGCACAGCCCCACATCAGTTATCAAACATTGCACAATATGGCTGTTTTGATGTTAAATGTTTTAAATGTGTTCACAGCAATGAAACGCGACAGAAGGAAATAAACAGAACTTTTACTGCAGAACAGTCGCTTTAACCAGATGATAGAAGATTATTCTGGCGAGAGCTCTTTTCTAAGCGGTTCAGTTCTCAATACGAAGTTTACGTTCTCAAAGGTTCTTCCTCATGCATGCAAAGGTTCTTCTTGTGTCTCTAATGCTGCTTCGCCATGAGTGTGTGCAGCGCGAAACAATAGGAGCTCTGAGAAAAGACCTTAATGAGATTTCCACAAATTCCAGCATATATCAGAGGAAATCGCCCGGCAGTATGGTGGCTGTCGTTTTGAGCTATGAAGTTTGGTGGGGAGGGAGAGAAGGAACACATTAAACACCATTAAAGAGCCCCTTAACATGCCCTGAGATGAGCCGTTACTCCCTGAGCTACATCTGAGGCTCAATGCGGGTCACTAAATCACTTTATTTCTGTTCTCTAATGTGCACTGAGAGGATACGTAATACATTTCGAGCCGGGGAAACAATGAAACAATGACCCCCAGAAGCTACAAGAGCTTCTCCCCAGCTAAGAGGGAATGTTCTCAGAACATTGGTTAATGTTCTCTAAAAGTTCTCTCAAGGTATATATATATATTTTTTTAATTTTAAAAATGTTTGAATATTGTTCATATAATCAATAATACAATAAAATAACATTTTTCAAATTTTTGTTACTTGATGGAAACATTAGGGAAATGTTCTTACAACCTAAAATTGTTAGCTTGTCTTCTCTCACCGCTTATGACAATTATGACAATTAAAATCATGAGCACATTAACAGCATGACAGATCACATTGGCTAGTTGGTAAAGTTAAAAATAAAATCTTAGCCTGTCATGTTAAACAACAGTGTACACTACAGCAGTGCCAGGAGGTTAATCAGTCATAACAGAGGTCATTTAAGTACAGAAGTCATCTAGGAATGGTTACAAATTGGCCTGTTTAATTGCATACAGAGGGTGAACAATGGTCACGAAAAACAATTAGTGCCAAAAACGTTGACGCTTTAGAAAGGCATCTGTAATATAGTCCCTTCAGGACAGGACAGAGGAGAGAAATGAGAGGAGAGAAGGTCGGGAGAGGAGAGAAAGGAGTTTAGGAGAGAGAAAGGTTGGTCTGAAACCAAAGGCCATTCTGCCTCACTGCCCAGTCAGTCAATGACCTCACAGGCAGAGTCATGTGTAGCTGCTACAAAAAATCATTTCAGACATTTTAAGGCACTTTAATGTTAAATGTTCTAATACAAAGTCTTTAGACATAACCAGGCAAATTTAGTGACTGCAATTCATGTTTCTGGCTAGTAGTTTTATGACTTATGGAGTCATAAAAATAAACATTTATAAATGAACTTACTACTATCAGCTGTTTCTTCAGACACTGTGGTTATTTTTTTCCACCAGTTGCTAAACATACTGGATTGTGGGATATCAAAGACAACAGAGAATACATCTACGCTGCCCTCAAAAGATGGCCAATAAAGGCCTCTCAGTAGACCGGATTGGATGCAAACCACTGAATTTAAAGGTTTCTTGATGTTCTCCTACGTCCATATACTGCCTGCAAAGACAGGACTTTTCAACTTGAGGAAGCAGCCGAGATGTCAGCCTGAAAACAGGTTTAAATGGCAGACATTTCCTGGCTGCCTGCGGGACACAAGAGCTGCAGACACTGCAGTCCATTCACCAACAGACTCAATTTACAGATTGGAGAGCAGCAATAAAGAGCTAACAATCTCACTACAGACAGCACTTCTGTAACTTCTCACTAGCGCACCCATTTCTCTTCCTCTCTCTCCCAAGAAACTGTAATTCGCTGCTGTTTTTTTAATCAGGGTCTCACTAATGAAATGAAAGCTCTTGGGCCTCTCCTAATTTGGCCCTGGCACTGGTCTCACTTGTGCCGTAAATACTGATTTATATCAAAATTAGCATTTGAGAGTCATGTGCTTTGTCTCTAATTACAGAAAGATGTCTTTTCTGGCTGAGTTTATCAGGAAATGGACTGTTCTGTTCCTGGTGAGCTGGGCTGAGTTGTGGGATTATACAGATTATATTTTAAAAACTCTTATCAGAACTGATATTATACCATTATTTTAAATGTGCCCTGTACGTAATCATAGTAAAATCACTGCAAAAATCTGATCATGTAAAACCAATGATCAAAGATTACAGATTTTGGCCTAGGATTCCAGGAATCTTTTAGGATTTTCAAAATTTGTCTCAGACTCATCTTAAATCGGTAGCAACAGGAAAACGATAAGACCCAAATGTTCAATAATAAGTCAATTTACAATTTTAATTACAGTTTTTGTACTATACAATTTAAATACTTTATTTTAAAAATATAAAAAATGATTTATTAAACAAGTTAATTGTAAAGTAGCATCACAGAGTGACTGTTGACTGCCGGCTACTAGCAATATTCTCAGAAGCACATTAGCAATTAATCATAAAAGCGAATATCATTCGGCAGGGAATGTCTAGGGAAATATTTAGCATTTGATTCCCAGTTCTGATTTCATTGTTATTGATTGGGAATTTTCTCAGCACTGCCTGGGACAGACGTAACAGATCATTGTGTTTCTGAACTGTCAGTCAGCGAGATGAGGAGGCCTGTCTGAAGGCCAGTAAAGACAGACAGAGTCTTTCTCTCTTCACACAGCCCTTGTACTGAGAGGCCCAGCCCCTGAGGCCTGCAAAGAGCCTCCTCAGCCCTTTTCTCATCGCCCGCTATCTCTTGAAAAGAGTTTTTCCTTTTTCTTTCTTCTCCTTGAAAATGAATAGTCTTGTTAATCTATCCTCCACCAACCCTTCTAAAAGAGACAGAAACGAGAGAGATGGCTTAAATTGTGTGTTTGTGGACTGTGTTTTTTTCCCTCTTTTTAAATCAATCCCTTTTACCTCGGTCAGGAAACGTAGCTGTTTGCGGTCCATTGCCCGTTTAAGGCAATCAATTTTGTTTTATCGATAAAGGCCTTCCTTTACTCAGCTGTTTCTATCTGTCTCCAATTAGTAAATGGCTTGGCTTTGACATCTAGAAACCGCACACACTCGTTAATCTCTCTGTTCCCTCACACACACAACGAGAAGTTAATGTGGCTGAAACTTACGTCCACTGAAGGGCTGGAGTAGCGGATCTGGTTTTGTAAACCCCCAGTGTGTCAGTGCAAGGCCGTGACAGGCCGTCATGGATCTAATTTAGTGATGCCAAATCTTTGCCCTTGTACTGCACACAGAATGATTCAAAGCTGTGGGCGGAACATTACTGGTGTCTTCAGCCCTATTCAAACCAGATTCGTTCTCCTCAAGGACAATGGGTAAGTTTGTGTCCCGTAGACAAACTTTAGGATTTCAGTTTGTCTAAATTAAACAATTCTCCTGACACAATCACTGTAAAACATTCAGATTACAATACCTATAGAAATCCAATTTAGATAGGAATGATTGTATTTTAATTTGCTAAATTTGTTGAATACTATATCTAAAGCATATTTTATTAATGCACAACCTGGCACACAATCATTATGGATTTAGACCTTTTTGACAACTTTCAGATAAAAGTTGGTTTAAGTATTACATGCTGGCATGATTCTGGAATCGCTACTGGCGTGACATCATCAGGTATGATCGTCATTGTAATTCCCTCCCATACTAATATAAATAATACAAAATCACATATTAAGCCTTGTTTCTTTTAATGGGTTTTGTGATGCATGTATCCACACTGCATGACCTTCCTTATTGCCCACATTCAGACAACAGACACTCCCACAGATCCCATCTCATCCCGTCTGAATGTCATGAAATGGCAGATGTATTGTGTTAATAATCGTAACTCTAATGTCATTTTGAAAACTAATGCTGTCCAGATAGCACTTTAGCTGCAGTGTGTGTGTGTGAGATATGTGAGTTTGTGTTGTCAGTGGTTTATTTGCTGGCTTTTATTCCATTATTTTCAATTGTGGCTTTTTCAGTTTTTCGATGCCAAACAGATTGTGAAAGTCGGCATGTCTGTACAGCCAACAAGAGCATAATGGTGCTAGTAACACAGAGAGTGAGACAGACAACAAATACAGAATGTGTGCAAGAGAAAGAGAGAGAGAAAGAAAGAAAGAAAGAAAGAAAGAAAGAAAGAAAGAAAGAAAGAAAGAAAAGAAAGAAAGAAAGAAAGGGGGTAAAGATCTGTAGCCTGCAGGAAGAGACAGCAATTAAAAGTAAATGGATCCCAGGGCCCGTTTCAGAAAGGCTACTACAGAATTCTGCCTATTCTTAGAAGCTGTCCTCAGAGAAGGTTTGAGCTGAGAATTTTCCATGTGTGATGAACTGTGGAAACCAACAAAAGCCCCATTACCAGGAGAGAGATTCTGCCTCGTCTTGCATTAGAGAGGCAGAGAGAAAAGAAGCCCTTAGTCAAATGGAATACATTAAAGAAAATTCCCTGTGTCATAGAAATAAAAACTGGAAGCAAAATGACGCTGCTCTCATTATCTGAAAGCCAAGCGCTCCAGTGGGACTCATTCACAAAGCAAATTACAGTGCAGACAATATGATTTTCCAATTCTGCTGCAGAGTTTGATAGTGACTCGGAAATGTTGCGTTAATTTAAGGTTATAATCTGAATTGAACAGCATTTCTGTGAGTGTTTATATGAAATTCGTTGCAGGTGGCAGATTGCACAACCTGTTCTTCCCCTAACCTTTACAGGAGAACGATAAGATGATACAATATCTGTGTATGTGTGTGTGACATATAGGTTCTTTATTGTATGACATAATAGGACATTTCCACTGGCTGGTGCTGTTCATTTCACTCATTTTTTGACAGGTACAAAAAACTGATGAAAAGTTGGCAGCATGTATTATGGGATGGCAGCATCTAGGAAATACTTTCTTATCTTTTTGTAGCAGCCTGTGTGCACTTAATCCATGTCCTGATAGAGTTTAGATAGAACAGGAAGCGTCTACTGTAGAAAATGCTACTTCCTGTCACTGCAGATGAAGCCTTGTGCACGGCTGGCCCAATGTCACCCCACTGTTGGAGGCACATAAACTAAAATAAGTTCACATTGTTAATGCGGTCTGGACCCCACTGAATAGACTGTATTTGTCTATAAATTTAAATGAATCAAGAGACTAGTTTACTAGGAAAACAGTAAACATAAGCTTAGGTCACTTTAAAAAAATGCCCACCTGAGTCAGGTTTACACTATTAAAACAAATAAATAAGATCTAGCTTTGGTCAACAGATTAACAGATTGGGGTGAGAAAGCTCATGACTAAATATTCATGACAAATCTGACGACTCAAATTTCTTTTTCTTTCGACTCAGATTAAATTTCTTTCAGCCCTGTATCCAGTGAAACACAAAGAAGATTTCTGAAGAACAGCTGGTAAAACTGTTGCAATAGTTGTTTGAAATCAAAAATTCTCATATCAGCTGCCATATTTGTCATCCATTTTCTAACATAGAAAATATTCTAAAATATTCCAAATTTTGCTCTTTTTTAAATGTAATTTCTCATTTCTCTACAACTTACAAGCCTACTCAGCCAACAGGGAAACATTCTCTTTCTCAACATTCTCTAAAAGTTTTCTCAGAGTTATCAGAAAAGCCTAGCAATAACGCTAGTAGAACGTTTTTTATGTTGCATAAAATATATATCAAAAATGTTATTCTTCACTTGTTGGTGGAACTTAAAAAACGAAACATTTGAACGTTCTTAAAACATTCAAAATAACATTCACAAGATCATGAATATAATATACTGCTCAAACTTTGCGCTAGTTTCTGAGACTTTCGAAGAGCTAAACTGTCATAGCATTCTCATGGAGACGTTGAATGTCATACAGCCATGCCATAATGTGTTAAACTTTTATTGTACTGTCTGAAGAAAGACGTCTGTAGTTGTGTCGGGGTGGGATTGATAATTCCTTCTGATTTGCTGAGTTTCAAACTGCTGGGCTGGGATATGGAACAACCGCTTTTGTGTGCCTCTACAGCAGCGTTTGATTTCGATCAGCTCTTCGGCTCGACTAAACTGAAAACAAATAAATATATCAATCATGTGGCAGAACCCCTCAGATGTTTAACAGCTCTATTGAAAAAGTAATTAGTTTTCCAATAGCGTTAAAATGCAAATATTTGGCTCAGTCCATTCATGAAAGTCAGCACTTTTAAAAAGCTGCTTTGTGGCTGGTTTTGTGCAACCTCTCAGCGTGAATTCAACATGAATAAACCATCTGATTAAAGTGGAATGTCACCGTTTGTCTGTGACTGCACTGTATTGGCAGGAGCCTTTTCCCCTCGGCTTTTATAGAGACGCACATTTAAATATGAGAGGAGGCATATTGTAGCTGACAACACACTCAAATCTCAGTGAAATGTCAATGCTAAAGCACTTGAGGAATGGCAGCGCTCTGAGAGGAGCTGATGAGCCTTCCATCATGCACAGAGCTCTGCAATATCACACAGAAATACACAGGAAAAGGTCAGAATTATATATCAAAACACAAATAAAGCTGTGTCATTTATAGAACAATGAAAGCCTAAGCAATGCCGCAATGGGGCAATCTGCAGCTTGAAGCCATTATGATTTTTACAACAATCTTTTCTCCTATAGCAATTATGGGTTTGTTGAGTTTTGTAATTGTTGATTAAAAAAATATATAAAGAAGTCTATAAATGTGTATACACACACACATATATATATATATGTGTGTGTGTGTATGTATAAACACAATTTATATACAAAATTTATTTCTATCATAATATTCATTCTACCACAGATAAATATCCAGACGTTGATGAATTTAAAGCCTTCCATTTATTCTGTCAATTACTGGCAGCCAGTGTAGAGATGTGAGCAGAGGCATAACATGACAGAACTTCCAGAGGTTAAATAACAAGGGCAGATTTTTGGAGACACTCAAGGGGACACATGGCAGAGCTGAAGGTCATTTATATGTCAGAGAGGCATGGAGAGATTTTATCTCAGTTTCTAAAGAGAAAGAAAGGGAGAGCGATATATAGGCGAACTGAGAAACAAGCCATGTTATTGGATGACATCATCAGGTGATGTCATCAAAGAGACCCCATTGGTAATGGTGATTGTTGGAAAGAGAAAACCCTTTCAGCTGACTAGGCATGATGTACTAAACCTCAATCACAAGTTCTGTGTAAACGGGGTTTATTAATCTTGGTAAATGGGATGTTACACTGCATGGCTCACACTTCACATGTGTGAACGCTGTAACCTGTTAATGTGGCGGGAATAAAAACATGCTGCTTGTGCTCCCCTCACGCCACACGCGTGAATCAAGCATTAGGGCAATGACAAGATAATGTGGCATGAGAAAATGTTTAAAATCTTCATGGAAAAACGCTGAGCAGGACATATGCTAATGGAAAGTTTTGATTAAAACCATTAAGCACAGAACATTCCAAGACAAGTACCCAGTTAACAATTATAGGTTGTATGAATGTTTCCTTAACATTTCCATTAGTAACAAAAACGTCAAAAACATTATTTTGAAAGTTTTAGGGATATTTAAAGTGTATTTTTTATAGAACTTTATTCAAACATTTGTTAATTTTTTAACGTTCCACTAAGTACTTATGAATAACGTTTTTGATATATATGATATACAGTGTTAGAAAAATATTCTACTTACATTGCAAGAACCTTTTTGATAACTATGAGGGAACTTTCAGAGAATGCTAGCCAACGTTCTAAGAACTTTCCCTGTTAGCTGGTCTGGTGCCCAGACCGTCGCTGAGGGGGGCTTTATAATGTGTTGTAATAAAGGCCACTGAGGGTCAAGTTTTCGCCTTAGAGAAGGTCATCACCCGTAGCAGAATTAAAGCTTTTCACAAATGGATCTGTCCAGTGCTCAGACAATTCAGACGGCAGAGTGGAATCGGTCTCTCTGGTGCTTGGCTCTCTCCAGCCTGAAGCAGGTTCGCTGTCTGCTTGCGATGGCTGTTATGGGTCTAATCAGAGGAAACAGCCCAGCAGAGTCAGAGAGGGAGAGAGCACAAGAGAAGCCCATGGCCAGCCTCAGCAGAAATCAATTACAGAGGATTGAGCTCTTGTATAAAGTACACTAATGGCAATAGCCGGAAATAAAAGAATGATTACAGACATCATAAAAATGGTTATTGGCATAATCAGTATATCTCTGTAATGTCTGCTGCCAATTCATGGCTAACAGCTCACGAATTGATCGGCCTCGGTGCATGGAAAAGAAAACCAAGCTAGTTTCAAGGCTAGTCAAAGACAATTTATGTTGCTCGGCAATATGGGGGTCTGATAAAATGATGATATGAGACACACTTTAAAATAAATATGTGATGTAAATATGGCCAGTGACTGTACTCAACTGTTAAATTGGGTTTGTTTGTCTCAACTGCCAACTATATTATCGTCATAATCACCATAGGCAGACTGTAAAACTATTATCAAAGCCAGAAAAAGAAGTAGGACAGTGATCACAGTAAACACACCAATGCTGTTTGTTAGTCACCTGCAGTCTGCCCACCTGCAGTACTAGACTGGTGGGCTGGGGTGTAATGATGTGAAGTCTTTGCTCTAAACTCTTGGGAAACCATAAAGCAGAAGCGTATTGTGACAGTGACCCTCCAAAATGGATAACAGCTTTTGCTCTAACCTTGGGAATCTATCAGGAGGAGTCAGCATTTTGAAAAGTGCCTCCCAGATACAGTAGGGCTCTGAATAATGTATCCTATGAATAAAACAAATTAGCGACAAAACATACTGAATAATTCACTTTTCGCCACATGCACGCCTGATATTAGGTCCTCTGTCACTCAGCGGACTCTCATTGGCCTGTCCCACTCCATTTGTTATTTTTTATCCTTAAACACTGTAAGCAGCCTCTCTCTCTTTCTTTTCTGAATCTGCAGGACAATATACTGAGAAAGCACTGATTAAGATGGAGTCTTTCATTAACACACACACACATACACACACTTGTTTACTTATTTATCTAAATGGGGACATTCCATAAGCTTCTACTGTTTTTATGCACAGCTAGTTATAAACAATATAACCTAACCCTAACTCAAACTCACTTTCTCTCTGCGTCAATGTTACAAATGAGTACGTCCCCAAAAGGAGGTTTTGTTCAGATTTGTCAGGTTTTGGTGACTACAAATTTGTCCTCAATATACGGCTAAGTAAACCACCCCCCAAACACACACACACACACACATAGTGTAGGCCAGCTGTGACTTTCAAAGGAACTGTGTAAAAGTAAAAATGACATTTCTGTAATTAAACACTTAGGTTTGTTCATAAAAGACGCACAACCGTCATCCTCAAAGAAAGCCTGTTTTTAAGTGCCCAAGTCATTCATTCTCCTGTCTGTCTTCTCCTCTTCTCCTCCTGACTCTGCATTCAGTCCTATTTTCAACACTAATGACAGACAGCACTTCACAAACCCAAAGGCTGCCATCCAGTCTGAAGTCAGATAATGAATAAGCACATAAACTGAAGCAGTCAATGAGACAGCTCAGGAAGTGGACACTGCTTACACACCGACACACATTTCAGCTTCAATATTCCTTATTAGCAGTTAATACAGTTCTAATGGCATAACTGTTGAAGGCGGGTCAGGTGTGATGTGTGGAAATTAAAATGAATGAAATTAATTTCAGCAGGTGCTTGTGAGCACTTTGTCTTCTTGGTTGTAATTTAAACAGCATCCCACAAGCTCAAAATTATTAAATATGAGGCATAAAACGCATGTGGGATTATAAACACATCTGCATATCATTTGCATATTGCAGTGTGTATGTGCGTGTTGGGGGGGGTTTACTTAACCATATATTGGGGAAAAATTTGTACCCAAAATCTGCAAAGGCTGACAAATCTAAACAAAACCTCATTTTGAGGACGTTCTCATTTGTAAAATCGCTTTAAAAATACAGTAAATAAAGTTTTCTGTTAGTGTTACAGTGTGGGTTAGGTTATATTGTTATATTGTTTGTGTGTGTGTGAGATATATTTGCATTGTGGCAGGTGGAGAAATGAAGAGATGAAGCCACAACAAATACAGATGATAAATACAGATAAAATCATTGGCAGGATTCATTCTCTCACTCACCAGGGCGCAGTAGGTCTCTGGTGGGTCTCCACAGGTGATGTTGGGGGGGTCCAGGGTTACTTTTAGATACTTGGTCATGTCAGCTGCTTCAGGCTGACAGGCCATGTAATACCAGGTGGGGCCCTCGTCCGTGTACCCGTGTGACTTGCACAAGTCGTAGTGTCCCCAGGTCGTGGGGTAGTGTTGTGTGGCCTGGCACACGGTCAGCCATGATGCCTGCAGTGTCAACAGTAACGGGAAAAGCATGGCTGTTTCCTTTATGCAGGTCAGCGCTCTAATAGACTATTCACTGTGATGAAAAGTATCCGTCTGCTCTTCCTCTCAAAGATGCTGGAGACAACGATGAGGAGGTCTGATGAAGAGGAAGATCCTGGCCTGTTTAACTATATAATCCAATTTTTATTAAGTATGGGCAGCATGCCAGCTTCCTGTTGGTGACTGGAAGGTTGGGGGGGGCTGAGAGCAAGCCGGACTGCTTCTGTCTCCACCTCTGGTCTTTGTCTTTGTTGGGTAGGGCCAGGGGTGCTGGCAGAGATAAGAGGAGCTGAGGCAGAGAAGACGAAGTGATCGGTTAAACTGGAGAGCGAGCAGGGCTTCTGACACACTGACGAATCACCTCTCTGGCTGGATGTTGACTGACAGCCGTCTCAGCTTTGCTTTCTGTCAATCATCTTCTGTTGCAGCTTGGCATCAACACTGCACAGAAAAACAAGAGAGGTGATGGTGAATATTAGCTTGGGGATGGAATTTGACAGCGAGGGGAAATCAGCACTCCAGCATCTCTGGTGGTGCCAGTCAGGTGTCTGGTGTGCCTCACAGAGAAATATCAGATATCTAAAAGGCCATCAAAGAAAACTCAATCTTGAGAGCTTTCATGCATTCACTCCTGACATTACCCACAATCCCCTGCGGCTCCATTCTCTTCCACCACGCCTTATGACATAAACAATTTCTTTTGATTCTAAATATACAGGCCGACATCTACATATGACACGTGATTGGAATTACGACACGTAAAGAGGTTAGAAATCAAACCATAACCGCAAAGATAATGATAGCTGGGTTACCTTTTGTGAAGGAATTGATGAAATGGTGAATAGGAGGCAAACTCACGAGGTTACACTCACAAAAGTTTCTATAGAAACATGCTATCTGCTGCTCAGCAGCAAGCTGAAGTCACTCTGATGCTCCTGAGAGAGGCCAGTAAACTGCTTGTGTAGATTAAACATAATGTGCAGCGTCTCTCTGGCACGACATAAAATGTGTTTCTTTGTCATAATGAAAAGCTCACCATCTAAATATTTCACGGCACGCACTGCACACAGAAAGCACAGACGCCTCAGGAATACGATGTTTTCCGGACCGACTTTATGGTTTAACACAGAACGTGACAAAACTTCAATGACCTGTACAGACAAACAGCCGTATTAGTTAGAATCAGAGTCTTCAAAAGTATTTTCTACATCAGCAGGTGAGTGAAACCCTTCACTGACTTTACACTGGTGGAATATTTTGCTGTTAGCAGAGCTGTTTTGAAGTTTGAATTACTGATGGATTCCTATGGTGATAAGTGCGCTTAAAGTCCTTCATCTGAATTATCTTCATTCTCACGATCCTATTGTCCTGAGCTCTCGATTCATTCACAATGAGCCTGTGATTTATTCTCTCAGGCATTTGTGGGGCTTTTGAAAAGCAAATCTGAAAATTCAAAGTGAAGGAATTTGTAGAAACTTCAAGACACAAAGTTCTGCTCTTATGTGATGCTTCAGAATAACACAAAAACTAAAATAAAACTAAAATAACAGAGAAATGTTACTGTATAGAAAGATAGTGGACAAAATAAGAAAAAGAAACAATATGTGCTATCTTGTGAGATTTATGCCATTTATAGCTTTGAAAATATTAAAAAACCTCGATGTATTATCAAATTTTCAAGTACTATCTCATATCTTATTATTGCAGTTTTATTGTAATTTATAATACGGTACATTGAGTGTTTTTACGCAAACAGTCTTACACCAATTACATCAGGTGGGTTTTAATCCATTTGATAGTTATCAGTGGTCTGTTGTACATGTAAACACACCCATTGCCACAACATCCAAAGATTTTCAATGAATTTACCTGTCACACAATGTATAATCATTTGTACAATATAAAAAGTGTGTTCGATGCAATCAGTTTGTAATCAGTCCACTAAGAGAAATCAATAGAGGACTGTTAACAGTCATCTACGGTATGTGCGTTTGGCAGAATCACAGTTTCTGCACTGCACAGCTACAAAATGAAGAGAGAGCAAAGGTTGCCAGTTTTCCCTGATGGAGGCTGGCAGAAGGATAATTGACGACGACTTACCAAACGCTCTGAAAGCGGGGGCCAGAAGCATTTTAGTGCCTGTTAATCAGTCTGTCCAGTCAATGCGGCTGCTGACCCCGCACTCGTCAGTCACCAGCCCCACAGTGATCAATTAACCCTGTGTGCCCTAAAAGAGGCGGGGCGGTGAGATCAGATCAGAACACGGCTTCACAGTGGGCTGGCCTTGGATCGAGGTCTGCCGAGAATAATCAAGGGCGTTAGGGATAATTTGCAAAACTGCTGTTAGTGTAAACTCACCAAACAGGGAGCTGAGTGTGGTCGCATGAAATAGAGCATAATTCCCAATTAGAAAAACACAGGGTATGAATTCACACTCTGATTGTAATATGATGATGAAAGCAGCCTATTTAAATTCTAAATAAAACAGTGTTTTGTGGCATTGCCCAGTTTACCCAAATATTATGGGATATCAAAGCTGTATTTAAATTTTGAAAATGCAATGCAGATTAACAAACCCATCAAACATGCATTAAAAGGACAAAAACGATGAATGAAAGAACATCATAATTCTTTATTCATCCACTGCTTGGCTTAGACATTTAACCTATGGATTAGTCCAAATGAATACTGGCTGTATTGGTAAAAAGGTCAGATGTTTTATGAATCTTAAAGTATAGCCATGTCCTATTAAAACCCAACACATCCATCACGATGACCATTATCCTGGACTGTGGATGGAGGGCCTGATTAGATCTGCCAGACTTAATAAGGACAGAGAGAGAAGAAAAAGAGAAAAAAGGTGTAAGACAGAAGAAGTAGGTGGTGTGGGGCCAGTATAGGTGGGGCAGATCTCTTAATGGTTATTATGTTGAGGGTGGGTAAAACTGGTGGCAATAAAATGAAACAAACTGGGTAACTTTTGACATCTGTGGAGTACAGCACACAGTATAGACCAGGCAGGTCCAGTGAAAGACAACAACAAAAGAGCAAGGATACACAGAGAGAGAAAGAGACGGAGGAAAAGAGGATGCTGTAATGAGCCATTAAGAGATACAGGGAGGATAAGTGTCTAGGGCACATTAAAGATCACACATGCCTCTTGTTATCACTAGCTGTGATCCACATACGAGTACCCTTAATTATTCTGCTCTGCCTCTGGTGTGTCGGGGGTGGCTGGCACAGGCCGTGGGATGTATTATAATAGAGAAATGTGACTTGAGGCAGGTCACCTTCTATAACATCTATCATATTTAATATGAGACCCTGATGAGGGGATTCACAAACAATCCCACTGTAACAGGGCGGTTGTCAATGTACCCATAAATACAATCGTAAAGCGCTGTATACTGCAGCTGGGATTAAGAATGAGTGGATAGCACATCCTGGTTACTGTAGTTCTCCATACATCTCTTTCACTATGTTTGAGAAAAGATAAAGTGCTTATGTTTTGCAAGCATTTTAAATGAATTTGATCTTTTATTTTTCCGAACAATTGAACAAAAGAACCAACACGGCTTTTAGCAACAAGATAATGCATGTAAATATTACAGATCTGAACAGACTTTATTTTGCATACTTTAAAATAAATAAAATTAAAGTAAATTCAGTCTGATGGGTTTTCTACCAGTGTATAACACATCACCTGTATATTTTAGACTATACTGAACAAAATATCAATCATTTTCAGAAATGTAACTGTTCCAACATCTAAAATTAATTATCTTGATAAAGTAACACATATAGACCTGTGGTTTAAGTGCAGTGGGTTAGGGTTTATCTGTTATATTTCAGTGAAATCATCATTTTCTGATACTTACTGTTTACCGCTAATATACGCAAAGTAAAGTATCTTTATTTTATTGCTGAATTGCTTGTGTTAGCAGCATTTCTGTAACTTATTTATTAAATTGGCTGGCCTTTGAACATTTTGGATTTTTTCCATTAAATAAATCTATTGTAAAATTCTCAGTTTTCACATAAGTAACTGTAGTAACCAGGATTTATTTTCACTCAAGGGTGAGCAGGGCTTCATTGTTGACCGTATTCATCCAGAAAACAAAATCTACATGGCAAAAACCTCCTCACACACAACATCACAACGTCTACAAACGTTACACAAATGCTACAATCTCATTTTGCACAGCTTTACCCGTGAACCAAATGTTAATTATTTTTATTCATTTATCCCAATAAATCACAGGGTCCATATGACCTTGACAAAACTGGGATGGGCTCAGATTACCTCAGGACTTATATACTGCGAAAAACACTCCTCCTTTCCTGGGTGTCTACTTCGATCTCATCCGCTGGGCCACTGAAGCATGACTGCATATCTAAAACTCATAGTGGACTGCCTCTGTGTCAGCCCAGCAAAACTAGAGCTACCGGAGCAGATACAAGTCTACTAATGTTTTAATTTACCACATTTCATAATGTGAATCTCCATCCCCCTCTATCCCACATTTCTCTGTCTGTCATTTGTGTCTCTGTCTGTGATATGGAGGGAGGTGCTGAGCTCGGTGAGACCTGCGCTCTTGCAGCGCTTCGGGATTTCTGCACCCGCCTGCACAGGATCAGTGATTCTAACATAAACAGTCTGCCAATATGACAGGCCTCATAAATAAACATTCAGTGCAGCAGGGAGTGAACATGTTTTCCCTAAACATGACAGCCCAACACATACACCCACAGACTCTGATGATCTCTGCTCTAATCCAGACTTATCCACGGCAGAACTCTCCACTCTGGTGTGTCAACTCCCCTAATATTCAGGTGCGAGATCTTTCTTTTATCTTAATGTGTGGCAATTGCAGGTAGAAAGCATGATCGTGGCTACACAGGATTCAGTCTGTCAGTAGATTGGGAAATCAAAGCACGGGTTTGTCTACACTCTGTGAGTGCCACTGAACCTGGCAGACCTCCTATCCCATAATGCAATCTGATTGTTGTCGGCAGACAGGTCCCTGGCCTCGGAAGAAAAGAATCTTCGAGCGCAGCTGCTAAGCCGAGCCTGACTTCTCCCTCCCCTGCTCTTTATTCTCTCTTTCCTCTCTCTTTCTTTCACTTCCTTTCTGTCTCTCCAGAATGTTCTGTCACTTTCTGTTGGTGTGTGAAGGCACAGGCTGCCTGACAGGGCGACTCTCGACTCTTGCCATGCCATTTGTGTCGTGCAACGAACCTTCGGGGGTTCGTTTCTCGATCTCCACACACAAAAGCCCCTGTAAGAACAGTGTTGCCTACCTACAAATCCCCAACACTCAAGACATCACCCTCCACTGCCAAACGTACATTCTGCTGTGACATCGGAACATGTTATGCATTATTAAATATACTTTTCCTAAAAGGCTGCTGTGGCACACAGCTTTCCTCACGATATGTCAGACTGCTCAAAATATCCTACTGGAGAATGAAGCTGAAAATCATTATAATTTTGCACTGAACTACAGCCCACAGCTCGAGTGCTTGATATTTTTGTCTTTTCTTCACTTGCATGATGGCTGTTGCTAACCCTGACATATATTTTGTGTGATAAAATCCTGATGATAACCGATGCTTAACCATTCCCCCTCACCCCATGAACAGTTAAATGACTATATGAATGTTTTCTAACACCACAACCCCAAAGAATGCCTTCAGTTCATTTTTATTAGTATAGCGCATTTCCGAATACGTGTTCAAAGCAGCGTCAGTGTCTTAATGGTTGTGTTTAGGGGTGGAGACCTTAACTTTTCGTAATGAATTCAGCTGTTCGGTTATAGTTATTCAGGTAATTCATTATATTAAATAACTTGTACAGGTTAGCTTTCAAAACATAGATAGATAGATAGATAGATAGATAGATAGATAGATAGATAGATAGATAGATAGATAGATAGATAGATAGATAGATAGATAGATAGATAGATAGATGTTTTTGTTTCTACAAATTATCTATCTATCTGTCTATCTAAAGGTTCAGTTCAAATACAAATATGACAACAATTTAAAGGAAAAGTGATGAAACATCGAGACGCAAATAACAACCAAGTCCATGTACGTGTTAATTCAGATGGAAACACACGGGGTGTTCATTCAGTCTAGTATTTGTTTTGATCGTCCTACATTTTTCCATTGCGCAAAGTGGCTGCTTTGACAGATTTCATCAAATTAGGGCACCGCGGGTAAGAGTTAACCGGGCGTGAAACGAGCCTGCGCGTAAAGAGACGGTGACGCGCACTGCCGCCACAAGGGGGCGCGTTCATCCTCACGCCGTCATACAAATCGCGCTCCGCGGCCGCTTTCACTGTCCAAGGTCCTGAAGTCTTTCGGTTCACGTATATTTCCCGGTGAACTATAACAAATATAATGCATGTGTGCTATAGAAGACTGCAAATATCTGCATTTTATATAAATCTGCATTTTATATATTGGCCACACACGGTTGCAACCACAATTGCATCAAGCCTGAGAAAAGTTAAAAATGCATCCCACCATTAAACTAACCAACTAACCAGCTAACTAACTATTGACACTACGAGTTAGAAAGGAAGCGGAGCACTCACGTTGTGGAGACTCGCTCGGGGTGTGAGGGGTCCCGCGGAGCGCTCAACAAGTTCACCGATGACCGGACCGCGTCCTCTTAAAGACGCCCGCGTTCATCTTAATGTGATGAGGTCGGGAAAACCGAACCCCCACCTCCACCCGAACTAAACGGGCTGACTAAACACAGCGCCGGGAGAGACGTCCGTCCGTCCGTCCGTCCGTCCGTCCGTGTCCGTCTTTGCGGCGTTACCTCAGCTGCAGTTTCTGAGGTAAACTTTGAGGCAAAAGAAGCGCCCGATTATTATTAGTATCGTTTTTATTATTATTATTATTATTAATATTATTATCCAAGCTACGAATTCAATCTCTCCGCGCGTCCCAAACTCAAAACTCCCTCCGTTTCTCCTCCATCATCGCCTCGGCGCGGGCGATCGTCCTCACTAAACTTGCCCGTTACTCCTCTCGCCCCGTTCCCCCCCCGAAACGACGGAGTCCCGGTCGACGACGGTTCACGGTTCACGGTTCGACGGTTCACCGGCTCACGGTTTTCAGTCAGTCGAGCCGGACGCGAGTGACACCGATCAGCTCCCGGTCGTTACCGGCACGCGTTCCCCCGCGCGCGCGCGCTCGCTCCTACCGCGAGCGTGAAGGCGGGAAATGATGGCGGGGCAAGATTACGCGCTCGGACACTCCGCGCGCTTGCACACGCACTCCGCGCGCTTGCACACGCACTCTTCTCTCACTCTTTTTCTTTCCCGCAGCAGTTTGTAACTCAGATGGGACTTCGGCGGAGGCACGAACGGGACATTAAACTGCGAGCCTCTTTCTCGTAGTTTAACAAAGCCGGAATAAGGGCAGAATCCGTGCAGAAATAAAGCACGTCTTCTCTATCTGATACTAAACGGCCTGTGCCATCCGCAGGGTCCTAAAGGTAGCGTTTCTTTTATTTTATACACAGAGAGCGTCGGGAAAACTACTTTCTATTTATGTCTGGGTACAGTGATTCACTAGGCAAATGCAAAATCAAACAGTATGATATAGAGTCTATTACCAAAACCTGCATTATTTAGGATAAGATCACAGTGCTGCTAAAGGTGTCACTTTTATACATTCATTAACAGTTGCTTAATATTATCATGAATAAAGTCCAAGTCATTTGAAATTGAAATGGAATTGAAATATTAACTTTCCAACCACCAGATATTCCAGTGTGCATTAAGTTTGAGCAGCTAAGAATCAACTTTAAAACATTTGCACGAACACAAATAAGAAATAAATGTTCTATATATGTTGCAGAAACAAATGTTCCAGAACTGAATGCAAAGGGTTACAAATAGGTGGTGGATTTTGGCTACGAATGAGGTTGGGGTACAGCAGTCTTGAGAAAACAACAAAGTAGGCCAGGTGTTAAAAGTCCAAAAAGAAAAATTAGTTTGAGATATCAGGACAATAGGTCTCCAATGTCAGGAGGTGCTGAAGTTACAGGCATTGAAAACAGTCTGTGATTCTACCCAGGTTGATGTTCCAACAGGAACTGGTGAAAAAGTCAAGTTTCTTTTTTGCAAACAACAGCCTAATGTCTTATAATATTTCTTGGCACCTTCTATGCATAATTAGCTAATAACAAACAACACTTGCACAATATGAAATTAATGACTTATTAGTGGAAAAAAATCCATAAGCAAATGATGCAATACTATAGAAACCTTACTGAAAGCCAGCTAAACACAGGTTGTGATAACTACTCACCTCATTAAAAGAGGAATACAAAGCCTGATCATTTACGTAATTGCTGTCAGAAAGCCTTTTATGGAGTAACCAATAAACTACGTTGTTGCCAATGCCCTGACATCCTACAAAGTGCTTGTGTTTTTTTTCCTCTTTAGCCTTCGAGTAATATCTAAAAGAAACGTCAAACGGTACATTGGTATCTTACAAACACAGTTTCACGTTCGCCAGGTTCACTAAACAACCAGGTTTTCGTGAAGGGACATCGACGAAAAACAGTCACAAGTGCGCAAAGAGCGCACTGCACATTTTACGCACTGCAGGCAGATGACAATATAACAATCCCTTTAGAGAAATAACACACGACTCGAGATATATGAGCGAAAATTGCTTTCAAATCATGCCTCAACAAAGCTGGCAAGTCATAATTAATTCACATTTCGCAGGTATCGCCACAAAACACCAAACGCACATCAAAAGTTTGAGGGGTGACGCGCCCGTTGCACGCATGCATTGAGCTTAAAAAGTCCTTATTGATCTCACCTTCACTCCAAAGCTTCTTTCCAAAGCATCAATCCGAACAGCGATGAGATCTCATGTCGCACACCGGCATGCGATCGGTTTGAATCGGGACATGTTGGAGATGCGCAGGTGCGGAGCTCAGCTCGGAGGCGACCACTCCTGTCCTCGGCTCCGGGAGAATGCGGGTCTAATCGAAGCCACAAATGGAGTCAAATAAGTCAGCAAACAAACGCCACGGCGGGCAAACACTTCCCGGTTTGGTGACGGGTTTTGCTGAAGCCCTCTTTCTTTTGGGTGGATGTGGGTAGATGGTTTTTAAAGGTGGGATTATAATCAACATGTGGCGGAAAGTCGTGGGTGCGACTTAATTAGAAAGTCCGGGTAATGTATTGAGTAATGTGGTGCATGTATATATGGTATCAGCGATGTTAAAGTTGGGGGGAAAGCAAAGAATTAAGATATTCTGAATAAATGAATGGCACTGTTATGTGAAGCTAGAAACGAATCAGAAATGTTCACCCTGAAGAATGAAAACACGTACACATTTATAAAATAATACTATTCAGATAAAGAGGCCTTTGATATTAAGTGATGATCTGTGTACAACTAACAGAGACCAAAACATTGTGGAGACAAGAATTCATTTGAATGCATCGAGACATACAAAGTACCAATGTCTGAATACACATCCTTGAGACCATTGTTGATGCCAGTAGTGGACAGTTTTCTACCCTATTTGAGTCATAATTTCATAACTGCACTTTCAGACTCTGTGAACTCTCTCTCTCTCTGTTGTCTATTTGATAAAGCAACAGAAAAACACTGTAGACTAAAATGACTACCTGGTGATTATTCTTATGGCCGCTATTTCTGTGTCAAGGTTTGAGTTTGAGTCACACCTGCCAGTATCTAAATCAGTGACAGAGAATAAAGCAAACATCTCTGTTATGGACCATTTAACTGAAGAGTGACCAGTCATGAGTTCAGACAGGAAGGTCAGTGATTCATATAAACATCTGAAGTCACTGAAGGTAACAGACTCCTGACTGGAGTAATTAATGTAAGGTATACAGTAAACAGCCTACGGGCTGAAAAATGAGTTCAGCTCACCGTCACTCTGCAAATCAACAACTAATGCGTGTCTTTCAGCTGTACAATAGCAGAAATTTCTAAAGAATACTGTTCTAAATAACAACATCTATACAAGTAAATTGATATTGTAAATCACCAGCTGTTCTGCAGCTCCAAAACATACATACTTAAAAAACAATTTTCTCGCTTTACAGAAAACGCGTATCCGCTGTATCTGTGTTTACTATTTCATATTCTGCACAGCTATGCATCTTAAAATCTATCAAAAAGTTCAATAGCTGCCGCTGCAATCGACGTAGACAGTCGATCACATGACTCCATCGGCCAATAGGAGCAGCAGCCAGCATTTCCTTTAGTGCTGTCATACCTGTCAGTTATCTAAGAATTGATGACTGCCTCTCGAGTGGCTCATCACTGTCTCTCAGATCTGAGGATAGTATTGAGTTTCATCTGTTCCGTCCTGCGCGTATCTGTCACACAGTCAGAAATATGAAGAGAAATCACTGTTGAGTGAGGGGTTTCTACAGACAGTTTAACTCTTAAATGGGCAACCGCATTTGAATGCTTTTCCAGTGTCATTCTAATGCTTTGATTTACTGTGATCTATAAAAGAGTTGAAGTTAGTTTGTTCATATTAAAGCACTAGACAGATTTTTTTTAAAAAAAGCAGCTAATTCACCCTAAATGCATTTGACAGCATGGGAGTGATCTGCTTTGTGTCTGAAGGCACAATTTTAACCCCAATAGACCACAATCACAGCCACAAACTTAAAATAAAATCAGGTTTGAAAAAGATTTGTAAAGGCCATGTTAGGGTGGTTTGTTCCTGAGTAGACAAAAATTCAAAAACAAAATTCCTAAATAATGGCAATGACAATTTAGTGCAATGTTTGAAAAGCAATGCAAGTATACAGCATTGTATAATCAAAATTAAAAAATATATATATACGAAGCCTGGATATCTTAGGTGTTTAGTATTGAGTACTATTTTAAATTTAAACTTCAGCCTTTACTGAGTTAACTGGCATGAAAAGGTTCAATTAAATTTATGTGACGATGTTCCTCAAACTCTATCTAATCAAACATACCGGGGCACACAAAACCTCAAAACACACTGTAAACATTATAATAACCCCTCAAAATTAAAAATAGCCATTTGCAGATCCGCTTGTGAGCTGATCTCTACTGCCTTTCAGATTCAGTTTGTAGATATCATAACCTGAGAGACAGATATCTTATCATGGTGTTCCTGTAGCTCAACTGGTACAGCACTGTGTAACGATGCAAAGGTTGCGAGTTTGATTCCCAGGCTACACACATACTGATAAAATGTATAGCTTTAATGCGCTGTAAGTCGCTTTAGATAAAACTGTCTGCCAAATGCATAAATGTAGATGTAAATGAAATGGAGACCTTCTGGCATTCGCTGTGTGACAGGGCTCTGGCTGATTTTACTACGGTAATGAAACCAAACTGACCTGCTAATGATAATGATGACAAATTGTCCTTTGGCCGTGAAGATCTGCCCAGTGTCTTGGGACTTGGTCTTCCAAATTAGGATTTGTCAATAACATGCTTGCAATTTGTCTTCACTGGAGATGTCAACAAATATTGGTTACTGTAAGTGGCAGGCGGCGAATGATTTCTCTTGGTTTATTTACAGTAACATCATTAGCATACCAGGGGATGTATTGGATAAAATGATATGCCTATGTAGACGAAACTCGCTGTCTAGGAGACAGAGACACTGCTCTGATTTAATTTGTGATCTACACAGCTATTTATAGCAAGATTCAATTAGATACATCTAATTCTTAAATATGACAAGATATACTGCTCTATCGGTATTAAATAAAATCAATACATCAAAAAAGCGTGACACTGAAGGTATGCTAATGAATAATCTTTAAAATTAATCACGACAAAACAATGCAAGCTTGCATGAATAACAATGTTATATGAATTCACTTTGCGACAATCGTAACTGTCGATTTTGAGGATTAGCAGCTTCCTACATTCAAACCGCATTCACTGGCAAAATTGTTAATAAAACACACTGACAAGTCAACAGGAAATTGAGAAATTAGCTCTGAATAGCCAAAATTCTGAGAAATGCATGTACAATTATGATGTAAATAGATGTTATCAACCATTCGCTAGTTGCCACAAATTTAACATAACACAAACAGAACCCTGTCAGGGTCACAACAGTGTCATATTTGTGCAAAACATTGAGACATCTCAGTGAATATCTTGTTTCTGCACTGATTGGTATGGTATTTGTACCAAGGCCACAGTAGTTACCGGTCATATCAAGCAGTTATGTTGCATAGTATCCAGCTGTCACAATTATAACTAAATTAACATGGTCAGTACAGTCTCATGGTCTCTGTCTGCCCCCACTGCTAACCTGCAAATGGCCTTCCAACACTGTTTTCATCGATTCTTCATCTTGTGAACTGGTGAGTTGCAACCAAAAAACGGGTCGTTCTGGGTCACAGCAGCAGGAAAAGAGATGCTAAATGCAACAAATAAAGCGCAACTAACCATATAGTGCATGGATGGAAAAGAAAAGTAAACAGGCTTATCAACAAACAAGCCGATCTTTTGTTGTTGACATTAAAGGCTGTGTGTCCAATTAAACTCTACAGTATTCTGGCTCTGTTGTGTGCTAGTGTTAGGCTGTAAAATCATACTTCTGATGCACTTACAACATCATGAATTTTCCTGTTCAGCCCAATTGTGTTATTAATTTTGACTATTTGTGGGTTTATACAGTTTATTGGTGATAAACACATTTCAGGCAGAGCAGGCAATGTGTCGACAATATAACAAAACCAGTTGAGCCACTAATCTAGCCTAGAGATTTTTTCAAACTGTATATCTAGTCCTAAACTGGCTGTAATGGTTTCCATTTTTTTAATATTTGATCTGTGCATGATTATATCATTGTCATTTCTGTTCTTTACACCCTATATGACCCGGGTCACCCTTAGGATGAACGGTGTCCTCTTAAAAATGATGATACACGAAGAAATGTATGTTTTACAGAACACTCTGTGCTTGTTGTCTGTGGACGGTTCAGAGGTAGCCATAATTTCATACAAATTTTAGTACACACACACACACACACACACACATATATACATATATATGGCTAGATGTTATGTGCCTAGGGATAAAGACTGATGTCCCCCTCGACTTCAGCGTATGGGTTTGTATGGGGACGTGGAGAGCACCAGGGCCTCTGCGGGGACAGTGAGTGTGTGAACCCCGCGCACATCTTTGAGCTCCCCGAGCGGGATCGTGTGCCAATCGTGCTCGGAAAACCGTAACCGGAATCACGGTGATATCCGGACAAACAGGACACGTCCACCGGTTCGTCTCCAGCGTCCCTTTAATAACTTCGATCCCGTCCTCCATCTCATTGAGTCTGATGATCACACCCGGGGCGGCGATCGAGATAAACTTTACCGACACCAGCTGTGGCACGGACTGCCGGTACCGGCGCCCACCTCCAGCACCACCTTCTCCTCTATTGACTTCACGGTTTATAAAAGCGCACGGTACCGGCGATCATCGCCTCGTAAAGCGGTCTTCCGGGCTCCGGTAACATTTTCTTTAATGTCGTGTTGGTCACTTTCCAGCAAAGTTTACCGTGCGCTTTTTTTTTTACATTTCGTCATAGATCTTCTGCTATAGCCGAGATGCATTATGGGAAGTGTAGTGCCTACACGCGCCTACGTTGACCATAGCGAACAACAGCGGGTTGTACATCGAACTACGATTCCCAAGAGCAAACCATTTTTTGGAAAGAAACGTATTAATATTGTCTATATACTAATTACGTATGATAAATGTTCAAAGCCATGGAAAATATTTTATTTTAATAACACGTATGTGGAACAGTTGCCAGACTCGAAAGTTAGTGCTTTAAGATTGTGTGTAATTACAATGAAAGTGGCTTTTGTTTAATAAATGTGTGTCTATAGATTATACATGTTTAAAGTGACAAAGTACATGCTAAGAGTAATCTATCAGAGCCTAGTTCTTATCTAGGCTTATAATGCAAGTAAAATGTGCTAGAAACAACTTACACGTTGTTATTTAATCAAATGCCGCACAAGTAAGTGGATTAAGCTAGATCAATTCTCTTTTAATTGATTTATTTTTGAAACATTGCTTTGCTTTCTGGCTGTCTGGCAGCAGTTGCAGTACAGCTGTTCAGACGGACTGCGTCCAGCTGTAGCTGCACTGACATAACACCAGGGCTCTGTCGGAGCCAAACTGCATTTCACAGTGACGGATGGCATGATCTGCTTTTAACCTTAATAAAATAGCAGTGGCTCACCCTCGGCCGTCACTCTCCTGCACGCTAAATTTCCTCTGCTTTATCTGTGGTGATAAATGTTCATGGTTGGATTATGAGATCAGGTCTCTTCAGCCGTCCCCATATTGAACTCCTGGAGTAAAAGGAGAAGCCGGAGGAAAAGGATGATCATTAGTGGTGATTACACATTATCTTGAACAGAAAATTAAAATATCACACAATGACCTGGAGTACGCTGTACATGCATACAGGAATTGACCATGTGAAGTACTGTGCCAGGACAAGACACCATTTGTGTTTATAATGAGAGACTATTTTAAAGCTGCAATCTGTAACTCTCTTGGTTAAAACTAAACAAAAATCAGAAATTGAGTTAAGTACAGGGTAGAGGGGCAAAAGTTACAGTCTGCAGCTTTAACTGAAGTGACAATACTAAAACTAAAAGCAGCCTATTTTATTTTATTGTGGGCATGTGCGTCACTTCAGAAAAGCCTCTGCTGTCAAATGTTTAAACATAATAAATTGTCGTGCCAAAGGTATACAGTGTGAAATGATGCAGTTCTAGAATGTCAGCAGTCAGCCAATCACAGATAGCCTCAGTGCTTACCTTATTAAGTATTCATGAACTGTGTACAGTTGCAGAAATCTTTACAGGTTTAGTTTCAACGTCTGAGGGAAACGGTTAACAATGTCAAACAGTGACAGCACACGTTAACTGCGGTGATCAAGAGACAGTATTATTATGAGCATTTTTAAAGATGACACCAGATGAATGCATTTAAGGCAACAATGCAAAAGCAGTTATTAAACTGATTGCATGCTTATCATGTGTTACATTTGTCCAACAAATGTTATTAACCTCACAAATATAAACGTTAGCATGCTTACCCATTGCTTGTACAGTGTAAGAGCTCTAAACATGACAACCTAGAATACATTTCTAACTCAGGATAACAGTGTGACATAAACAGTGTGAACAACATAACTTAGGATTTGGTTTACCCAGGGTTAAAAAATCTCAAATGTAAAATGTCCTTTAGAATATTTCAGTCATTGTATTGATGGAATCCACATTACATTATTTTCGTTATACAGTATGAAATAGAACAAATCTCATAAACAGACCAGCTGACACAGCCACAGGAAGTGCTGTTCTTTAAATATGTTGACACTCAAGTGTAAAAGGAAAAGTGGGAACAAATCAGATCTAACAACAAAACAGCACAAAGCTGAGGGCAACATTTGTGAATATGCTTCATCCAGAACTCTTACAGTAAACACAATATTACATAAATCATTTAAAACTTTACATTTCACTTCAGGTTTTTATTTAACTGTGTATGTGACAAATACTTTTTTTTTTTTTTTTTTTACAAAATGTTCTCAGAAATGTTTGGAGTTTGTTTCTGTCTGTTTTTCCCTGTTTCACTCTTTTCGTATCTCCTTTGGGTAGCTTCAGGCCCTTGTGATGATAACACACTTTAAACAAAGTCCACATCCTGGAAATGTTTCTACATTCTGGAATGATTGAGAGAAAAGCAGATGTTTGCTCAGACACCGGCACCTGATCTCTCTTTAATTAAAACTGCACATCACTGTTTGCCCATCTAAAGCACAGACTCTGAGCTGATTGGAAGAGGATGGACTGAGAAAGTAGGAAGAGATTTTGCTCACTGGTCCTGAAACACATCTGAGATAATTTCTGAGCAGAGAGACGCTTGGCCCCAGTAAAGGGAAGAACCTGGTTATCAAGCATGGGTGCGACAGCGGGAAACCAAATCGTTCTGAAGAATGAAGGATGTCCTGAAAACATTTGATAACACGGCTTGCACTGATTTTTCCAGGGCGGTGCGTGTTGAATCCAATCCGCCTGTTGAATCTTGTTTGGTTGGATCAGTTAAGAGTGAGGACATGCGATAAGTCTGCTGAAAGGCTGGAACCAGAAGTCGCAATCACTGCGGCGCATTGCTGGTTTCATTCAGTTGTAGCAGGGCCACCTTGGCGGCACGAATCTGATTCGTATCTGCAGCAGCTATAAGAATATTACCATCTGAGGAACATGTCCGGCAGCCAATCAACTTTCAGCTGAAATAAAGGCAGGGTAGGTTATTTTTTTCCTGAAACTTTTTTGTTCTGCTGTTTCAAAGTCTCTTGGCATCCTGATAGCAATCACTAATTGGTATAAATATATTTATATAAATATGTATCTTCTATGGAAGATGCAGAACCATATATGGTTTGTCCAATCATTGCATGTGGTCTGAATGGTTACCTCCATTGATGAATACTGAAATTCGTTAAAAGAAAAGAAAGATTGTGAAGTTGCACAAAATAAGTGTATTTCAAAGTGTGTGTGTGCGTTTCACTCTTCTTGGCAGCTGCTGTCGGACACCGTGTGCCTGTGGGGAAATCCTTAGTGCTGACAGGACGACGAACCTGTCACCTGCCTGACCGTCGTCTGCAGTTTTCCATCAGCATCAGGCCTGCGGGCAGCACCGCCTGCCAATCTGCCCACTGTCACGCCGGCCTATTTCAAAATAAAACCCTTTTGAGGAATGAATATGTGATGCTCGGGCTGTGGATCGATTCCTGCAGGATCAATGTGGAAGTGCCTTGATATTTCACTCTCGCAGAGGCGCGTATTAGACAACAGCGCGTTGTCGAAATCTGCGTTTTACTGAACATTGATTACGAATGCAATCTGTTTCAAACTGACAGATGAATTGATAAATAAGGCAGTGAAAAGAGCTGATTTGTCTTTGTAAGTAGAAAACAACACATTTGTAGTGTTAATCATGTTAAAGGCGTATAGATGATAATAAAAATAATTCAGCTTTCACAAATGGGTCATGCGATAAATTTGTGTCAAAAACAATAATTAACAATAACAATACTTAAGGGGTTTATAGCAATTTTCTACCTTCCCAATGACCCTTAAAAATAAATGGGCTGGGAATTTGTGGGCTACTGTGCCTTTAAGAATTTCATGGAAATCTTTCTTAAGGTGAAAAAAGATGGTACGCTTAATGTAGTGACTCACTATACCAAACTAAACCACTGTTTTTTTAATGGTGAATAAAGCTATCAATGTGTGTAACCAGCACGCACACACACACAGACCATTCGTGACCACAGCAGGATCTCACTCACACTAAAACCCATTAATCAGTTTTTCCAAAGACCTGCTCACTCTCTGTACGAGAATGAGTTGCAATACCTCTGTACTTGATTAAATTACTTCATATAAAGTGCATATATAACACCTGCAAGGAGAAGACTGATACCTCTTAAAACCCATAAGGTTTCACATTATGCCATTGTAGCTGTGAAAACTCCTGAGAAGGTTTCAGGTAATCTTCGGATAAGTGGCTTAAAATATATCCACAGGCATGTCCAGACTTGATAAGCACATCTACTGAATGAATATTCATCTGAGAATGACACAATATGACCTATAATAACAGCTAAAAGATGTCTCTGAGCTACCTCAAGAGCTTGGCAGCCTGCACAGAAAAGGGCTTGTAAATAAATATCTTCTCTCCCACAGTAAACACGGTGGTCATTTATAATAGCACAGAATTCTTTGTGGCAAGACAATTGTTGTTGTCCTATTAAACGTATATATCCTCGGGCCTGAACAAAACACTCCACATGAAGACAAAAGAGAGATTATTACCTGTGAGACCAATTCAAGAAACTGCTTTTCTTTGCATTGCCGTGGTGCTTCGTGGTTAGAAGATATTTACAGAAGAGATCTCCCACTGAGCTCTAATCAGCATGAACGTCACGCTGCCAAGCACAAAAAAGTTCCACAGTATCGGCATTTGACATGTTCTTAGAACATTTTTGCTACTTAATGGAAACGTTCCTACAACCTACAGCTGTTAGCTGGGTATGAGCATCGTTTTCTGTTCTATTCCCTGACATGAAAGGATGAAAACTAAATAACCCAGATGGAAGAGGAAAAAACGGCCCACAAGAGCACCATTGTGAAGTGCCAATTAAGCATCAGACAAATTTGTGGTGTTTGGTCGACGGTTTGTCAGCGTGAGGTGAAATTTGTGCATCTATTTTTATCTCCAAAGGCTTGTGTCCCACTGTGTCCATACTGGACACTGTCGGAACATCACCAATTAACAGGCAGGTGCTAATAAGGTAGACACTAGCCAGATGGAACAGAATGAGACTATGGGACTATGATTCATGCCTCGTTTTTATTGCCAACAGAAATCAAAATCGACTCCTACTGTAAATTCACATTTAAAGCTGCTATCCATAACTTTCACCTCTCTACTGCCATCTCTGTCTGAAACATAACATTGCAGGTTATTTTACATACTTTTCTTTATGTATATTAAAATCAAATGATGCCAAACCAGACCCGACAGCTCAAATTACAAATCATTATAATAAATGTACTGTCAGGAAATGGTGTAAGGTAAAGAGATACTTTTGAACCCTGATCAGTTTAGTGATTTTTATTGTTAACCAAAAAAAATTGCAGCTTTAAGTGCAACTGGAGGAGATCTACAAAACATCTAGCAAGAAGCGCCTACCGGGTGGAAATTGATTTTCTAAGTTATTTTCTTACTTGGTCTGAATTTGAACGTAGTTTTTTGTATTCAACTTACATACCGCAAACAAACAACGTGGCGTTCAAACAGAAACGATTAATTTGGCATGTTTAGGCTTTCTCATGTTTCAGGTTCTTCCCAGCTTTCCCCATTGTTTCCATGAAGTAACCAAAATTTTTAACGTTATAAGAATGTTTGTTTTAGACATTGTATTAACATTATCATTTGTTTATAAGACTGGTCTTCAGACTTTAATTCTGTGACCTTTTTAAAACGTTCCACTTAAGAAAAACGTTTGCAATATATGATGTAAAACAATAAAAAACGCTCCACTAACGTTACTGAAAGAACATTTTTACCTTTGAGAGAACCACATGCAACATTAGGCTTTTAATATACATATATAAAAATTCATAAAAATATGAATATGAATGTGCTTTACCTTCTAATGATAAAGTAGCTGAATTCAGCACAACACATTGGGGACAATACAAAGCTATTCAAACAAATGAGGCTCATTTAAAAGGCTTAAATGGATATTTCTGCTAATACACTTTTAGATGTGTGCACGCCAAACTGCTCTCCAGGAAAGACTTAAAGTAAACTCCTTGAAGTTGCTTCCTCAAACGTGACCTTGAAGGTGTGATAAATAAAAGTGATGACCCCCAGATGGCCTTGTGAAGAACATGGCTCTCCAGAGCAGACCGAAGCAGAGAGAGCCCTTATAAGACGACTCCCTACAGCAGGAAGAACTGAGCCGCTTCATAAACAGAGATGCTGTCTGTTAAAACCCACAGATTCAGCCTCGAATAAAACACCAAGAACTAAGAGATCTATTACCAGAAGGTAAAACTTGAACATACTAATGTCAGCTGTGATGCATTAATTTCAGATTTCAACTACTGTAAAAGAACTGACTACATTTTAGATAGATAGAGAGATAGACAGATGGATATACAAATAGGCAGATGATAGATAGATATATAGATAGATTTCACTGTTGCATTTCTTGTCTGTCTATCTACATCACATCTACATCTTCATTTCACTGTATCAGCATTTCTTTGACACATTGTCAGTAATGTAGTTCAGCAAAACATCAAAAACTCTATTTTTGTCTTTCTGCACTTCACCTGCAGGCTCTCTGTGCTGTCATATTGTGTTTGTTATGGCTCTTGGTTTATTTACACACAGCTAATCTGTTGCAGATCTGGCCATGAACAGGTCTTATTCTCAGAGGTCGGTGGAGTTTTCCCACCTGTATTTCTGACTCAGAATCTGCTCCAGGTGTGGGGGTATCAGCAAACACTCATGGGTATCTCCGTTCTCAGCTGTTGTTTGTGCAGGCAGTGTCTTTGCGAGGCGCTGTGGATGACTCCCAAGGCGTTTAATCTCCACAATCTCACAGGCTCTTTAATAAATCACAAGCATGAGCGATTGGACGCCGGACACAGTGGACGCTCGACAGGACCAGTCCTGAAAGAAATCACTATTTACCTCAGGTATGCAAGACATGTTCAAGGTTCCCACAAACCACTGAAATATTAACACGGCCCACCTGCACGTTTTCTCCTTGCTGTGAATAATACAAGATGGTCACAAAGTTCTGGCTATTGTTTGCTATGCCAGCTAACTAACACTCGGTTTACCTCTCACCAACTCTTTCTGTTTCAGTTCTCTGCTGTTTTTACTGTATCAAGTGGACTCCATTCTATTTATGAATCTTTAAAGATATTTACGGCTTATACATTAAAACTTTATTGATTTGTTTGTGAGATACCATCAGTTGGGAAAACTACCCAAACCCTTAACTACTTCCTACAAGTAGTTGAAGTGCAGTTTAACTTCTCACCAACAACACAGCCATGAAGCTATTTAAGGGGGTATTGTCTTTTAAAACAAAGGCTGTGCCTTTATCAAAATGTTTTTATTTCAGTAAAATGAATCAAACTTTCCCGTATTAGGCAACTTTAGAGAGAGAGAAAGCAAAATTTAGGTGAAAATGTTTGACTTCATGTTGTACTGCTAAATACTGGGACAAGTGTCTTGTTACTGTAAAAGCCACACTATTTTAAAATCAGTAGCTGTGCTCCAGTCTAGTTAACTTAGTTATACCTGAGTTTCAGCTTTTAGTCAGTCCCCAACACGAATAAGAATTATCATTGAGAGCGAGAAGTATAAGAAATTTTTGCACAATATTGCGTATTACTGCAGATATTTCCCAAATATGGTAACTAGGAATAGTAAAAAATGATGCCAAAGGGAAGTAAATATTCCGTCTCACACAGGTCTTCTCCTGTGCTGTTGACACATCTTTGCCTGAGATTTTGAAACCTACAGCATTTCACTAGTGTTGAAAGGAAAGCATATTTGGCTTGGCAGTAAAGTTGCTGGCTGGTAATGTTTTTCTGCGTTGTATGCCACTGTTGGTGAAATTTAGCCTGAGGGAGCCAGTGATGGCCTCACACAACCCTCATCTGACGGCTGTGGGCATGTGCCCGCAGGCCACTGGAGCGAGCGGCCCCAGCGAGGACAAATGGACCCAAAACACTCCAGCCTTAAGTCAACCCAGCTAACAGAGAACATTCTCACAACGTTGGCTAATGTTCTCTAAAAGTTCTGTCAAAGTTCTAAAAAGTTTTTGCAGTACTGTTAGTAGAACGTTGTTAACGTTATATATCATTAAAAATGTTATTCTTTAGTTGTTAGTGGAACATTTTAAAAATGTTACAGAATTACAAAAAAGTTTGAATAACTAATTCTTATAACTGAGCAATAACGTTAAAGCCAGGTGCAAAATAATTAGATGTTTAGAACATTCCAGGAACATTCAATGATGTTGATAATGATAATGTAAACCTTACGGAAATGTTCTGACAACCTAAAGGTGAGTAAGAGGCAGTCTCTCTATTTTAATTCAGATGTAATAACACAAACCTGAAACCTCACAGTTATCAGCATCACTGAACACTCGCTCTGTCGGCAGAGAATCATGTTACACTTTTAATCATACATTAAATCACAGAGCTCACAGTATGCTGGAAATAACCTGCAGAACTTTCGGAATAATTTCGCTCTTAATTGGTGTCTTGTGCCACAGTTAAAACCTGGAAACAAGCAAATGGCCATCTTTATGGTACGTGTAGAACCCATCTCTCCTGTTTTGTGTAAGAAAAGTGCAGGTACAATGAGGGAAAGCATTTGTGTTGATAGAATTATTCTGTGAGGTTCCGGAACACGGGTCCGATCGCACAGCGTGAATTTACTTGCATTCGGCTAATAAGCTCAAAATAACATCTTTGGACTAGCTTGGCTTTTTATCACACAGAACGCCCTGTGTAATAAAGTCAAATTAAGCAGGATCAACCATTTTAAACTGTCTCTCAGAACAAACACAACGAGTCTCTGGACACTCAAAACTGGACCGGTTGCTAACTGGCTTTTCATGAACCTTCGGGAATTGTGCGCACACAAGCACTTCCACTGATATCACACAGTAGCTCTCCTATTTCATCTGGAATTTTCAAAATTTATCCCCCAATTAATGTGGGACACGACTCTGGATATTTGCTGCTGTAAGCCAATACACAATGGACAAGTGCTATTTATTGATAAAACATCTTTCATGGTTATTATGCCACTGTGTAGCTAAATATTACCAATATACTGTACACTGCGCACACACAAATGGATTTTGCTTCTTGTTTAGCTTTAAATTAAAGCTGCAATCTGTAACTTCTGCCTCTCTGCCGCCATCTCTGTTTGAAACATAAAATTGCAGGTTACTTTACTTTGTTCAATTTAACCAAAAAAGTTCCAGATTGCTGCTTTAAAATCAGCTAACGTGGCACAATTTTAACATATTATCATTCAGTCCTAGTGTATGCATGTACTTTGCCTTGAAGAAACTTTACTTGTAGCTTTAGTCCTGCTGCTCAGGAAATATTGGACATTCATTTTTACCAAATGTTCATTCATTTGGACTCAATACAGAGTGAGCTCTCAGGTGGACAGACTGCAGAATAACCCTGAATTTTCCTGAGTGAAGATGATAAAAGATGCTGACGTGTTGAAACCCAAAAACTTGCCACATGCTTCACAAAGTTTCTTTGCTATGCTGCAGATGACTGCGCACTTGCAGGATTCGATCTGTTAAAATCCGAGAAATGACTAAAATCTGAGTTGCTAATAAAAGAGGAAGAAGACGAAGCTTACATAACTCTTCCTCCAGATTTCATGAAAACCAAATGAGACGTAATAATGTAACGTGATAGATTACACATATCGCTCACCGTTCTCTGCATAATTTAAAGCACATAATGATCTATATATAACCCTCCAGAATCTCCTCTTTTAGATTCTATAAATACAGCGGGAAGCTACAGTGCCTGTGACAATTATTAACCTGATCACACTAATGACCAAAAGAAAATGTAAAACTTTTGCTGAACTGCAGTTTCCTACAATAGAAGCACATTAGATGACAGAAACTATTCGGATCGCTCTTACCACATAAGAGATGAACAGAATGACTAGGATGAACAAAATTATGGAATTAGGTGGACCACAGAGAGAAAGAAAAGGAGTGAGAGAGAATGAGAGAGAGAAAAGTGTGAGAAAAAGAAATGTGTGAGAGACAGACAGGTAAAGAAATAAACAACGTGTGTGTGAGAGACAGACAGGTAAAGAAATAAACAACGTGTGTGAAATAAAAACGTGTGTGAGAGACAGACAGGTAAAGAAATAAACAACGTGTGTGTGAGAGACAGACAGGTAAAGAAATAAACAACGTGTGTGTGAGAGACAGACAGGTAAAGAAATAAACAATGTGTGTGTGAGAGACAGACAGGTAAAGAAATAAACAATGTGTGTGTGAGTGAGAGAGAAGTGTAAGAGAGAATGTGTATGTGTGTGTGTGAGAGAGAGAGAGAGAGAGAGAGAGAGAAAAAATAAAGAGAAAGCACAGAGCACAAAATAAATGTCTGACCCTTTTCCCCTTAAATCCATTTAGTCAGCGTGGAAGACTCTACCAATCACAACAGTGCCAGACTCTCAGCTTCAGCTTCACTGGTCTCTCCCAGTGACCTATGTCAGTGTTTGATTCGCCAACAAAAACACGCTCGAGTAATTACATTGATTTGTATGGACGTCTGGCAGGCTAAAGTGTAAGATCTGGACCCAGCCTGTCCATGCCTTGAGTCAGGTTTCTACAGCTACACTCACACAGTGTTTGAGAGACAATCATATTCACAAACACGTGTGACTCTCAGACTGCTCTGACCACACTGCACCAGACACAACCCAACACTAACGTTTTCTGAAAGTTCTCGCAACATTATCAAAACACATTCTTGCAGTAATGTCAGTGAAATGTAAAATGTAATATCACCATTTTGTCTGAAATATTATAACGTTATATCACATTTCAAAATCGTTGTTATTAAGTTGTTAGTGGAATGTTTTAAAAAAAAATGTTTTATAATGTTAAACAAAGTTTGACTAGCATTCTTATAACCAACAGTAATGTTAATCCAACGTCTAAAAAAATTTGACATTTTGAACGTTTCTAACACGAAATGTTACAGAAAACATTCTCACACTAAAATTGTTAGAAGTGGGAAGTGGCTTCCAGCTGGGAAGTGAAATAACGTATGAATGACCAAATATAAAATATATATATGACTATTCATAGAAAGAGTGCCGAATTCAATTTTGTCGAAACCTTTTTGTTATCTTTCAGAGCATCTCAAAGTCTCTCTGCTCCTCAAGGTGACTAATTTCATTCTCCTGATTTCAGTGACCTATGACAGAGATGTTTTGACTGTAATGATTTCCTGTCCCTTCTGCTCAGCCAGCAGAGCGCTGTGAGTGGAAAGAGCTTCTGCTTTATGTCCTGGTGGCTCCAATGAAAAGTGTAATGGCTTGTGCAGAGATGTTTGTAACTGCTAGAGTAACTGTTGGGGGTTTTGACTCTTTACTCTGTAGTTTCCACCCCAAAACCCTCTTGTCAGTCTAAACGTATACTGCCACAGCAGAGAGACTGGGTCAAGTTTTGCTGTTGTTATACTAGCACACTGTTACCCAGCTACTGTAACAGGGAACGTTCCCAGAACGTTGGAAACATTCTGGCAGCATCGCTATATATCACATACATCAAGTTGATAGTGGAATATTTTAAAAACGTTGCATAATTAAAAAACAATTACGATAATACAACGTCTAAAAACCTGGAGGTTTTCAATGTTCCTAGAGCATTCAAAATAACATCTTTTAACATTTTCAATGTTTAACGTTTTCAGCGTTTTTGTTACTAAATGTTATTGAAACATTCTCACAAGCTAAAATTGTTAGCTGGGGGTAGTGATGGTCAGGGTACATCACTATGGTGAATTAAACCGCTGCTGCTACGGTTACTTCTCTCAGCCAGTGAAAGCTTGTGTTAGTCGAGGGATATGTTCAGGTCAACACTGAAAACAGCCGTAGGGCAAAAAACATTCTGTTGAATTCCACAAGGCACGGTTCACCTCTGAATATCTGAGGGGACGGATAAATTGTTGAGTCATATGAAAATGTATTCATATTCCACTCTCCCATAACACACATATTTTTCATTTCTACGGAAATGACTCTTGACTTTTGATTTTTCTTTTTTTGACATTATTGAACATTAAAGTTATGGCAAAGTCGTCCCCTGTAGCCAAGCTCTTCTCATAACGCATGTGTTCGTCAATGGAAAATGAGCATTCCGCAGTACCTGATAGACAAATGGGCCGGCCGAGCTCTCGGGGGGCCGGCTCTCTCGAGAGAAGAGAAATATTCCATGTCAGCTTGCTCGGGCTCTTTATGTGCGTATTAATATGGGCTGTGTGAAATATGAACACACATTTTAATATGGTTAACATTGATGTCTTCATTCCACATACTGTCTTGGAAGCGTGACCTGGGGTACGAGTGGCCCTTTAACATATGAAAATGCTCTTTAAGTGTTTTGTTCCACTCTCTGGGATGGGGAGGGCAATCCGGAGGTATCGAACAATCTGGAAGCCATGGGAATATCATCTTTAACAAAGAGTCTGTCTTAGACAGGCGCCCGGCAACCAAAGAGCTCATCTCAACATTTCAAAAGTGTTTCATATCCACTGGCTGCTCCGCCTGTTTGGAGCTGAATTCAAAGACAAAAAGTCGCCCTTCTTTTTTTTTTAACCTGGACTGAAAAGCTGCCATTCTGTGTGCTGCTTGAAATGGTGCTGTTTAACAGGGAACGTTCTCAGAATGTTAGCTAACAGTCTCTTAATGTTTTCTCAAAGTTCTTGCAAAAAAAGGTTCTTGCAGTAACGTTACTAGAACTTCAACATTATATATCATATATAGCAAAATGTTACTAAGTTGTTAAGTGGAACATTTTAAAAAAGTTACAGAATTTAAAAAAATTGGAATATCTTTCTTATGACCAAGCAATAACATGAATACATAGACTAAAAAACTGCACATTTTGAATGTTTCTAAAAAACTTAAATATAACATTTTTACGTTTTTGTTTTATTAATGAAAACTTTAACGTTAAAATGTTCTTACAAACTAAAATTGTTAGCTGGATTAATACATGAAAATGTTTCCGTTGGCCTTTGTTGTAATTAACCATAAGTGGCCCTTAAAGACTATTAGGTTAAAAAACATTAATGATTTAGAAGATCGTGTTTCACTCTTCCCGCATGGATCACTGAGGTTCCCTCAGTTTCTGGGACAGCAGAGGTGTCAGGCGAGGGACTAAGAGGGTTTGTGATTGACAGGGTCTTCTGAGGCCTCAGGAAGGGCTGACAGAGTTCTCCACACCTCCTCCCACAAACCTTTGAAGCCCAGGAGCCGAGCGCCGTGCAAGAGCAACAGAAGAAGAGTGTGGAATTAAAGCTGAGCAGGAGTTTCTGGCAGGACGAGAGAAAGAGAGAGAGAGAGAGCGAGCAGATTAACATAGAAAGGGCTTGTTCAGAATGACCCCTGCTGAAGGAGGAGGTCCCACAGCTTCTGAAGGTATCAAAGCTTTGTGATCAGAGTTACTTGTGTCCGGCCGCTCTACGCAGCCCAAAGAGATTCCTATACACACAAACCACATTAAACATGTGCCATGTGTATATGTCCCATATACACACCAGCTACATTAAACATACTGTATGTCCCATATACACACCAAACACATTAAACATACTGTATGTCCCATATACACACCAAACACATTAAACATACTGTATGTCCCATATACACACCAAACACATTAAACATACTGTATGTCCCATATACACACCAAACATACTGTATGTCCCATATACACACCAGCTACATTAAACATACTGTATGTCCCATATACACACCAAACACATTAAACATACTGTATGTCCCATATACACACCAAACACATTAAACATACTGTATGTCCCATATACACACCAAACACATTAAACATACTGTATGTCCCATATACACACCAGCTACATTAAACATACTGTATGTCCCATATACACACCAAACACATTAAACATACTGTATGTCCCATATACACACCAGCTACATTAAACATACTGTATGTCCCATATACACACCAGCTACATTAAACATACTGTAGGTCCCATATACACACCAAACACATTAAACATACTGTAGGTCCCATATACACACCAGCTACATTAAACATACTGTATGTCCCATATACACACCAGCTACATTAAACATACTGTATGTCCCATATACACACCAAACACATTAAACATACTGTATGTCCCATATACACACCAGCTACATTAAACATACTGTATGTCCCATATACACACCAGCTACATTAAACATACTGTAGGTCCCATATACACACCAAACACATTAAACATACTGTAGGTCCCATATACACACCAGCTACATTAAACATACTGTAGGTCCCATATACACACCAGCTACATTAAACATACTGTATGTGCCATATACACACCAAACACATTAAACATACAATATTTTCTATACAGTATAAACACCTCATCGAACCTACATCACACATACTCATCGCATTAAACATACTGTATGTAACATACACACCACATCAAAACTCAATCCTATGTCTCCCACATGAGCACCATGGCTCAATATATCTGTGTGCTCATGGCTATGCCATTCTTCCATCCTATATTTCTTATCAGTGACTCCAGTTTACCAAAAAATGAGAATTGAAAATGAGAATTTAACCTTGTAAACACTGAAGCTGACATGAAAAGGAGGTATAGAAGAACACAATACAATCGGATAAAGATGAGAGCTGGATCACAGGTGCAAATTAACTAAATAAATAAATAAAAATAAAACCATACCTGGCATTAAAGTGACCTCCTGGTTTCCATGCAGTAACAGTATTACTCAGTCTTGTCTAAATATAATAATGGCCTTTCTCATGCTGTTATGTCATCTGTAGTGCCGTAAAGCACACGCTAAGCTGGAACACAAATAAACAGCATCTCATAACCAAGACCTTCTTTTCTCTTATTAGCTAATAACAGTTGTTTCTCTGCAGGCTGCAGATAAGAGCACAGCAAATGAATTCAATATGATTACACATTTGTATAATGACACAGTCAGCCTGTTCATTTGTTGGTCTTTCCATCCATGAGTCTCTGCCATGAGTCTCTATCCATGAGAACTCATTTCATGACTGAAATAATGAAATTATTATAACAGAAACATTTCTACACTGTATCAATGTGTAAATACTGTATGTGGAATTATCACCACAACATTAAAACATTCTATCCAATCTGTGGCTATACACAAATTACAGATGGATTCACTCAATATTTATATTATGTATATTACTATAAATATAGTACTAGAATTATATTGTACTATTGCATAGATTATTAGATTATATATAAATTATAGACAAAGTACCAGACAATGCACATACCCACACACATTTAGTAGTCTACTGTATCCTAGATACAACTAGAAATGATCTCTGAACATTGGCTAATCAAAAAAAATATTCGTGCAGTAACGTTATTTGAACATTTTTTAAAGTAATATACCATATATTCCAAAACATTACAGAATTTACACAAAAGTTTAAATAATATTCTTATAACCAAACAGTAACGTTAATACACTGTATTGGTGGACCTTTTGAACGTTCCTAGAACTTTCAAAATAACACTACTGTTTTTATTACTTAATGGAAATGCATGACAGTAAATCCCTGTACTGTACATACTGTATTTGTGAGAAAGGTTTTGGTTTGTTGATCAACCTCTCTCACTTCACTGGTATTACTGAAGAATCTCAGCTGAGATATCGAGGTGCTCCTCTCATAATGTGAGGGCTTTCAGGTAATTTCCCTGCTGAATTTGTATTCCTTCTCTTTGATGGATGGACAGGCTATCCAGGAGGATTATGGGAAGGCTCTCCGTGATTTCTTTTTCATTTCTTTTAATGCCAGTGGTCTGTAATCTGTCATCCCACCTCCAATTGCTCTGACACACAGAATGTGGGGCTATTTCCGTTTGACCACTGTCACTGTCATTTTTCTGATTCTTATACATCTGAATATTAAAAGCTATATAAAAATACGAACTTAAATATAATATTAAAAACTGGTTTATTGATTAAAACAGATTGACTGATTTTGTGTTACTGATTTTGAAAAAATAACTTTCAATTTATTGCTCAACCAGCCGTTTATCTGCCTGCTTTTGTCTCACCCTATCAGCTAAATTTCAACTACAATTACAAACACCTGCAAAGCTCAGATTTCAGCACTGAGAGAGTCTTTTAACATTTTTCTGAAGAAACACAAGAACTGTAAATGATGATATAAAACAACCATAAAACACACAGTGACGGCTGTGTCTGTTTTCTGATCTTCTGTATAATTGTCAAAGCTTAATAACATGGAGATGATTAGAATCTCTGAATGACACTGCAGGCTCAGATCAGCTCTTTTCCGCGGATTACAGACGCTCTGGATAATTAGGAGTCATAACATGATGTGATGACATGAATACTGAAATCTGTACTGCAGCAATAGACTGAACCTCTTACACACTGTTAAATGCTGAATCCAGTGTTACATTTACACTTGAAATGTTGTGACATTTGAGACACTCTCAATAAACAAAACTTCCCTTTCATTTAAACATATCTGCAACATGTAATATCTGAACCAACTAAAGAAACAAACAAACATGTTCTGTTGCATGTTGTAGCTTACGCTGTAAAAAAACAGATGATTCATGATGCTATAGAAGAACCATTTTTGGTTGTGAACCATTAAGAACCTTTAACATCAGTAGAACCCTTCTGTTTCAAAAGGTTTTTTGTAATGGAAAGTTTCTTTAGACTAAAGAAAGGTAAGAAAGAAATGGGTCTTTTACAAACTTTGACTGAATGGTTGTTTGAGGAATAAAAATGGTTCTGCTATGCAACCTTCTATCAACCTTTTAAGAACCTTTATTTTCAAGAATGTACATTTTAAAATAGAAAAATCATCAACTTAAAAAAAAAACATCCTTACTTTAGATTGCCCAGACTGACATTAGCCAGCTAACAATTTTTGTTTGCGAGAACATTTCCATAAGTAGTTAAAACATCCAGACGTTTTTAGATGTTGTATTAACATTAATGTTTCATTCAAACTTTTTATAATTCTGTACCATTTTTAAAATGTTCCACTAACAACACAAGAATAAAATGTTTGAGACGACATATAACGTTTAAAAAAGTTTGCTAGTGCAAGAACATTTTTGACTATGTTTCAGAGAACGTTTAGAGAATATTTGCCAACATTCAGAGACTGTTCCCTGGTTAGCGGTTAAGCATTCCTGGGAAACCAACAGGTTTAAGTACATTGGCAGTGATGCTGGAAACTGATGTCTGCTGGATTGGGTCGGCCGTGTCATGGGAGAGTTTAGGGCCCAGATCAATGCTGTATGCCCAGCCATCATGCATGACATCTTGAACCTGTGTACAGGGTTTCAACCACAACTATTCAATGCAACTGAATATATCACAGCTCTTACTGTTTTGACAGGGATCACAAACCCCTCGTGATCAAGTGCACCATTGATTTTGCATTGAATTTTACAAATAAACCAAAGGGCAAAGAGGGCCAAACAAACAGACAACAAATATTCCTGCAGGTTTTTAGTGTGAAAGATGCTGGATGCAGATTTGGTATTTGGGGGCTTATCAGTATCATAACAGTCAAATAAAAATAAACAGCAATGACAAATCCTAGATGCTTTAGTACAAACTGGCTTGTGTGTCTTTAAGGGACGAAGACATTTGTGCTTGGTTCAGTCTTAATTGGTTTTTACAGTGTACAGCAAACGGCGCCCAAGGTTTCATGGCTAGCATCATATTTAATATCATTTCGTATGCGTGACGTCGAAAAACAAAAGTCAGAAACTCTTAAACCTGGTGGTATGTTTGGATCACGGCTGTTTTTTTCTGTCTTTTCTTGCCTTGTAATTAAACAGGGAGAGGTTTTGAGATCAATTGATTTTCTTTGCCTAAGAGCATTTCAGTTAAAGAAAGATCTGTTTATGAAAAAGCAAGTCCAATAAAAATACAGTAAGCAACTGCACTGGATAAAAGCCAGCCGTTATGGCCATAAAGAAGACATGGAGTCATCATGAACATGGGTTATGATTTTGCTTTACACATTAAAGGTTCTCAAAAGGTTCTTTACAGCAATGCTATAGAAGAACCATTTTGATTCCCCAAAGAACTTTCAGCCAAATGTTCTTAAAAGAACCATTTCTTTACTTTTTATAATCTAAAGAACCTTTTCCCCTTTTGTGAAACAGAAAGTTTCTGTGAAAGGTTCTTTATGGACTTTATGGTCAAAAATGGTTCTTGGAAGGCTCTGGAGGAACCTCTTTGTTAAAGAGTGAACATTGCTCACCTCTCTGCTGATTCTCCTGTAAACATGCATCATGTACAGCGTGCATCACGCTTCAAAGCCTCTTCATTCGCTGATGATCCAGAAGGACACCTGTGCACCTCATAAACATCTACCTGTATGATTAAAAATGCAGAATCTGGTGGTGTTGTGCAAATCACTGTATCAAGTACAGATCCTCCACAAATCAATTCACTGTAGCTGAAAGTGTATTTCAAATATCTGCTATAAAAAGTCTTCTGGAGAATATGTAATGATTGCCTTCCCAATGAACCACACGCTGAAGGGGCTCTGGAAGGCCAAAGCACAACCAGCTTTCCTTTCGGTTCTGTTTCTCCATCTCCTGCTCTCTCTCTCTCGCTCTCTTTTCTCTCGTCTTTGTCCCATTAGACAGCTGGAGTGCTTTACAGGGATCAGTGTGTTGACGCCTATAGACTCGACTGCAGTCCATACAGAGCCACTTCATTGATCAACACGCATCTGGATGAACTGCAGGCTGAGGGGTTTCATTTCATGGCCCAGACTTCTGGTGCTGCTCTACCTAACCCAGACCTGCAGCATCAGAGGAACACAACAGCTCCAAACACAAACTCCAGCTCCAACCTGAGACACCCAGAGCATGAGCAGACACATCCTACAGGAGAAAGCTGGAGATCTTTCTCCTCTGTACGCCTGGTGTGCTACAAACCACATAAATCATATGTGCACACCTCAGTAGAGCCAGAGTACTCCAACAACAGATTTTTCCAAACACACACCACCTCTCTCTTTCCGTTTCCTCCTCTAAAGCAATGGTGTGAAGTTCATGTCATTGATAAATGTTAGGTAAAAATCATTAGTTTACTTGAGAAACAACCAAAATCCACATTCAGAATGAGCTAAAAATAAATGGTACACACAACAAGCACTGCACTATTCTCACAACAATATGAACTATAATGTAAATGTTAACCTGCAGTGTAGTTTTATTACTGAAGGTGAACTCTACTGATCTAAACTGCAAGTCTTAAACAACAATAAAAACAGCTGTGGCTCAATTTAATGGTTAATTATTTATAGCAAAAGGTTTCAGGACATAAACTGTGAGCAGTTCTGTTAAGCAATTTGTTTAGCACATTTTTAGAGAACATTTTTGTTGTTTTTAAAAGTTCAATCTGCACTTTCACTTGATTTCATCAGTTTATTTCTAAAGTCATGCCAAAAGTTTACTTTTATTTAAGCACTTAAGTTGCACATTTAGTTGTATTTTCTTATAAGTATGTTTTTGCTGGACACTTTAACTTTTAATCGACTGCAGTTTTGACAGTACTCACCCTTCACTTTCAGTAAAATCTGCAGTTTTCACAGCCCTGCTTTTCAACCAATCAGTAAAGTCCTGTGCTTTTCTCCATCGATTGTTCCATGTTCCTGTTTATGAAAGCACATGATGGCACAATTCTCTTAAAACAGTATTTGAGGCTCATTAAGTAAATAACTCTACAGTGTCCTCAAAAACGGGTCAACAAAGTGTCCTTTGACCGTGTATTTTTAACTCTAGACACATACGGATGTGAATTAAACATTACTTAGCCTGTCTTCATAAGACAGATTTCCCAAATCATTAATTTCTGGCTCTTTTCCCTGAATTAAGAATTCAGAGGCCCTTGTGTGAACCAAGGCCCTCAGCCATATTCTAAAATTAGTTCTTTCACAGGAGACTATAGGTACTTAAAGCTGCCTGCTCTCTCGTTCTCTCTCACTGCTTTTCATTTTTCTCCTGCTTGTTTCCAAATTAAGTTTACCGTATTCCCAGCTAACAACTTTAGGTTGCAAGAACATTTCTGCAATGTTTTCATGAAGTAACAAAAACCTTAAAAACGTTCTTTTTAACGTTTCAGGAACTTTCGAAATGGACAGTTTTTCAGACATTGTATTAACAATATTGATTGGTTATAAGAACGTTATTTAAACATTTTTCAATTCTGTATTGTTTTTAAAACATTCCATTAACTACTTAGGAATAACGATTATATTAGATTATATTTAGATTATTATTGACACAAATATATAGACACAAAAGCACCGAGGCATTTTTCACAATGTCTTCTTTTGTGTTCCACAGAAAAAGTCATAAAGGTTTGGAATGACAAGAGGGTGAGGAAATGATAAAAGAATTGTCATTTTGGGGTGACCTATCCCTTTAAAGTTTCTTTTACAATAAGTTGAAAAGAAGTTGATACAAAGTTTAAACGTCTCTGTGCAAGAGGAGTTCATTATTAACATGAAATTATTACCTGTTATTGATGAAAACAAAAGACAGACAGCAGGTGAAGGAGACAGAAAGGGTGAATATAAGAGCAGGAAGACGGGACTTTAGTTCCAGGAGCATCACAAATGAAAAATTAAAACTGAAACAGATTCCCCACGACACATTGTTAAATTCTGTCACAATGATGACGTTACTTCCAGGCTAAGAGCAGGAAGTGTGGAACAGGACAGGAGTACAAGGGTAAAATGTGAGAGCAGAAACTCGCTGTCTGCTTGGGTGAACTTACAAAATGCAATCAGAAGTCAGGGGCCGGTTTTGACTGGAAGTCGGCGCACTAGAAGAGCAGAATGGAATTGTATTGACATACAGTTCTGTACAGGGCCACGCTGGAACCATCTGTGTGGCTTCAGAGTCAACAAGCACGGCTCGGACACTGAAGAGTTTACCCAAGGCTTGGTATCGATCTGTGCTGTGGGGGCAGAATGTGTCTGGGGTATAAGAACTGCTACCTTCCCAGCTAACAGGGGACATGAATGTCAGCAAACGTTCTCTAAAAGTTCTCGCAAAGTTATTCAAAAAGTTCTAGCAGTAACATTAGTTGAACAATTTTAATGTTATATATCATATCAAAAATGTTATTCTTAAGTTGTTAGTGGTTTTAAAAATGTTACAGAATTACAAAAAGTTTGATTGTTAGTTAATTAATTTTATATATTATATTTATCAAAAACGTTACTGTTGAGCGGTTAGTGGAACGTTTTAAAACATTACAGAATTTATAAAAGTCTGAATAATGTTCTTATAACAAAGCAATAATGTTAATACATCGTCTAAAAAACAGGACATTTCCTATAACTTTATTAACATTAATTTTTAGTGTTTTTGTTACTTAATGGAAACATTAAGGAAACATTCTTACAACCCAAAATTGTTGACTGGGGAGGCTTTGTGGACTTTCCAGCACAAGTGGAACACTTAAACCCCTCTGGCAAACACTTTGTTTTTTGAGACGGAGGACAAAACGTCTGCCTTTTTGGAATGCAGGTCTGTTTCTGTGTACCTCAGACAGGTCTGAACATTTCTTGAGTTATTCTCAAGCTCTCCTGTGAGAATTGTGTCATGTTTGAATTTTTCCGATCCCTCAAGCAGACACATTGTTCTTTTTACAATTTTGAGAACAAAGTCCTGTTCACTTCATTTATTTGTATTTAAAAGTGAACTGTTTAAATTCTGCACCACTAACGTCCTCCAGTATTATTGCTAAAATAATTATTGTTTCATTCCACAACTTAAAAATAATATATGATATATAAGGTTAAAAAAACATTCTACTAACATTAATGCAAGAACATTTTTGATAACTTTGAGAACTTTTAGAAAATGCTAGCCAACATTCTGGGAATGTTCCCTGTTAGCTGCGGTATGGCCATCAGATAAACACAGCAATGCTGAAAGCAGAACAGTTTGAACAGAATTAGTGAAATCAGCCTACAAATGATTTATTTGTCTCTGCACATTAACTTGCATAAGAGAAGCTATTTAAACACAGAAACACCTTGTATGTAAAGTTTGCAGGCTACACAGAGGAACCTTAAACCTGCCCAGTCACCTACACTGTCCATGTACAGATTATAAAACATTTCAAATTAAAACAGCTGGACCAACCAAAAAAATGCTATTAATAGTCAAAGAGAAGCATACATTTTTATATTATAGTTCTATTTTCTCTTAAAATGTAGTTCACTTTACATGTGGAAAAAAAAAATTAAAGTTTAACATTTTTGGCAGTTTGCGTTCCAAACTCTTTCGCATTTCAGTGTTGTTGATCTAAACGAGAACAATATTGTTTTCCAGCGAGATCAACAGAACCAGCTGCGTCCAAAACAGACACATGGGGATGTGATAAGAGCCTCATCAAATAATCTCTGCAAACAGTTCCGGGTTCGATCACGCGGGCTACAGTAAATACCAGAACAGCCATATCTTACTCTCCAACCTGGATACAAGAGAAAGCTGAAATCATCCAGACAATGTACTGAGCTATTGTCTTCCATATAATAATGCAGAACATTATTATATCATATTCCAAATATGACAACTGCTAGCAGACTGTGGCGCTCTTATCTCTTCGCTATTAAAACAGGAAACACATTAATCTTGGAGATTGTTGGTCTGTCTATATCTGTGGTTGAGTTTCTCCAGGCCCCTGTGATCCTGTCCCAGGCTCATGTTCCGTTTCGTAAAGATTTTTTGCAACCATATAGCTGTGCAATCTGTCATTCATAAATATTTGCCATCAGAATGTGTTCAAGTCTAAAATTTCCCCCACATTTCCCAATAGCTACACTGTGGTTATTCAAGTACAGCCCTGGAAGCTGGTGATGTAGGGAAGAATCATTGGAAATATTCTGTTACAGTAATTAAGGCTGTACTTGACATTGTTCTTTGTATGTTCTTCACAAACTTAACATTGTGAAGAACATATAAAGCCACAAATCTAACAGCATTACGCAGTAACTAACAAAAAGTATCAGTGCTACAGTTTTTAAAAATATGTTTTCAAAGCAGTACAAAAAAGCACTCGTAAAAATAAAGGTTCCTAAAAGGTTCTCTGTCAGGCTGTATGGTTCCATAAAGAACCTTTAACATCCACAGGACCTTTCAGCTGCACAAAAGCTTCTTTTCAGTGGAAAAAGGTTCTGCAGACAATAAAACGAAAAGTTTTAATTGAAAGGTTCTTTAAGGAACCATAAATGGTTCTTCTATGGCATTACAGTGAAGATTCCTTTTAGAACCTTTATTTTACTACAGAATCCTACATTACAATGTGACAATTAAGTAAATGTCTACTGTATATTCAAAGTGAAAATATCTTCACATACAGGTGAAGAACAATGAAGAACATTCAGTGTTTCTTCTCTTGGTTCTCTCACACTCATGGCTGGTTTGTTGCTCTCTGTTGCCTGTGAGTGTCACATGAGATGGAGAACACACGGGATAACATGAGTGAAGACACACTGATTGCCATGACAGCCACTATATCACCGCCGGAAAATACAATTTCAGCCCATAGTCCCTTTAGCCTGCAGATCTTATTAGCTGACCATGAGAAAACAGCACCACAAACACACACTCACCAAGTGTAAGTTGTGTGTGACACTTATATGTACAGTTTCTGTGGGTCCAAATATTACATTCTCATTTACATACTAATACAACATTTGTATGGAAATCCTAGCAATACAAATGTAAAATATTTGTCATGCCAATAAAACACACTTAAACTGAGAGCGAGAGAGAGAGAGAGAGAGAGAGAGAGAGAGAGAGAGAGAGAGAGAGAGAGCGAGAGAGAGAGAGAGAGAGAGAGAGAGAGAGAGAGAGAGAGAGAGAGAGAGAGAGAGAGAGAGAGAGAGAGGAGGGGGAAGCAGGTATTGCATTTCTCAATTACAAGGTCACTGAAGATAATTTTCCCTCATGGAAACCCTCTCAGTTTGTTTGCAGTTCAGTGTTAGAAAAGTGACTACGAAGCTTTTCAAACTACAAATGACTTGTATTTTAAAAGGGTAAACTATAGCTAAACTGCCCTTGTTAAAGTTAGCTGCACTACATGTTATTAAGAAAAGTAACTATATCATCAAGACAAGTATAGTTTCCAAGCAGTATTTATCTGGCATGGAAAGGACGAAAACATTAAAGTTTACACTGTATTTATCAAAGAACAAAATATAATATTTAGATACAAAACAGAATCAAATTAAAATGGAGTTAGAAGCATTACAACATGTTGTCAAAATATAACTCACAATAACTCAATATAATTCAATAGGAACTTCATTATATACACACACACACATATATAATTTTATATATATGGCTTTTAAAGGGAGAACCCTTTAAAAGGCATTTAAAGTTCTTGCAGGAATGAACAGTATTTTTTTTATACATTTGATGTTACCATTCCTTAAAACTTTGGTGTCCAAAAAAGCTACTGTCATGAAAATTAAAGACGCGACCAGGCAAAGAGCTCCGTTATCAGCTTCAGTCTTTAAGAAGACCAACAGCTCAGCAGTGGAAGACGACTCTGGTATCAGTGTCTCAGTTTTACCTCACAGCCTCCTGTGAGTGCCGCCCATGAGGTCACTGAAAGCTAACAGAGATCTCTCACAGAAGACATGATGCTCTGACATTTGGACATAACTGACAAACAGAAACATTCAGGCTATGAGGGACATGTACTAACTCATGGCAGCTGTGGTGGACGGGAGAAGACATCTGTCGGACTTCTGTTTCATCTCGGCTGAGGTTGCCAGACGGGAGATTTGATACGAGACACTTTGAATAAGACACTGTGGACGGATGTGTTTGAAGGATGTGACTAAAACGCTGAGTTTGATGGAGATCCATTTGAGCTGATAACAGCCCTTTATTTCAGAAGTCTGCCCTCACTCAGAACTCATCTGCACTGAAATATCTCTGTATATTTATTAGACTTGTTGATTTCTTCCTGTGTATATGATTTAATTATGAATTTTTGGAACTGTTACTTGGCTAACCAAATGTTAAATTCAATTGAGTTTTATTTTTATAGCACTTTTCCCAGTGTGCATTAATTCATAGCAGGTTTAAAGAAACATTTCAGTACAAGAAAATTTGGCAAATAAATATTTTAAGCAAACTAAATGCGACAGTGGCAAAGAATTACAAAAAATAAAATGCAAAAGCTGTTAGTGGAGAATCCTGGGCTTCGGTGAGGTGCACCGTTTTTTCGACAAGAATACCTTAATGATTTCTGAAAATAATTCTGCTGCACTTTTCTCCAGCTGTTTTTCTCCAGCATGTTAATGCAGTGTTATTCACACTCAGTGAAGGATGCATAAATTAGGCAGATTTAACCTCAGCCCGGAAAACATACAACATCATTTAACTGAAATCATTGGAAAGGTGCTGCTTCCCCCAACCTTCAGAATCTGCACCCTATGACTGAAAATAAAATCTCACTACATCAAACCATTACTTAAAAATCTTGTATGAAAAGCAGAGGGGACAAACTCACAGGGGGCAAGAACTGAGATGGATGCTCATTAGCAAAAAAAAAATCTTTAACCTGAAAAATAATAATAATGCAATAATAATCATGATCAGATTTTCTGATGTTTGAAATGTAATACGTTTTTATTTAATTTTTGAATATTGAATTTTTAAATATTACAGCATAATTTCAACCATGCATAATTCTGGAATATCAAAAAATATCATTGACGAATGTTTTCTTTACTCAGCAAAACAAATGTCATATCGCTGAATTTTGTCCCCAGTCAACAGTACACGTAATATTAATAGATAATTTGACTTTGTTTTAAAATCAGTCCAGTCCCAGCTAACAGGGAATGTTCTGAGAACTTTGACTAAAGTTCGCTCAAAGGAAGCATTAGGGACACATTCTTAAAACCTTAAACTATGGGGTAATGTTTTGCATAAAGGGGAGATTTATGGGGACTTCTAAATCTAATCACTGACAGGTTCACATACATGTCTACTGGCAGATTAACGGGTCGGATCTCCATGTGGGCTGCTGGTTCTGTTCTGACAGGCTTTGCTTCAGTGATCATGTTTTACTGAACCACGAGGACCCACATAAAGTGCTTCTATGGGGAATATGAGGTCAGCTCGTGTTTACGTGCATCTGCAGATTTCTCCAGTGAGGGAAGTAATGTGAATAATTTGATTGTGAGAGAGTCTTTAGTGAGGCAAAAACAGTTTCTGTTTCTTCGATCGCATTCGCGGTAATTTGCTTGTCACGTCGTCCGGATGTCTGCGAAACCGCAACCTCACAATTTCATGAGATGAAATTTCATCTGTTCTTCATCTAATATTTGCAAAATTTAATAACAGCTGCCTGATGAAGAATGCACATAAACAGAATCATATTACCAACTTGGATCATTCTCAGAACATTTGCTAATGTTCTCTAAAAGTTCTCTAAAAGTTCTCTACAAGTTATCGAACGTTATCTATTAACAAGAGATGTCATTGCTTAATAGACCCTGTTTCTTTTATATTGTTTGCACAAGTTATTGAAGCAGGACGGAGATGATGCTGGGAATGACAAACTATAACATTTTAACAACCTGGACGTCCCATGATGCTTTGGTCCTATGTCTACCCAGCTAACAGTTTTCTTACTGTTTCCATTAATTAACAAAAATGTTAAAATGTTACTTCGAAAGTTATAGGAACGCTCAAAACATGTTTTAGATGTGGTTTCAACACTATTGCTTGGTTATGAAAACATTATTTAAACATTCTGTTAATTCTGTAATGTTTTTCTAAATGTTCCACTAATTAATTAGGAATAACGTGTGTAATATAAAACATTAAAAAAGTTGACGTCACTGCAAAAACTTTTTTGATAATTTGGAAAGAACTTTTAGGGATTGGCTAGACGCTATCCTGAGCTGTGATGTCAGACTGCAGACAATAATAGTGACAATAATACAGTTAAATATGATTCATATGTTGCATGCAAAACTGTTACTTGACCAGAAAAGCTACGCTACATTTAAATGCCTGACAATGGAAAAATTCTGTGCCATGAAAAACAGTATTTTAATTATGACGTTTGATTAAAAAAAGTACTATAGCATTTTTGTGCAAAAACAAATTATTATATCCTAGTATCATAATGCAAAAAGTGACTGTTTGGTGTGTTCATATGTGGGTGTCACATGATAAGGAAGCTCTTACACTGTAAATAACTCATGTCTGTATATAGCAGTTCAGAGTCAAGGTCAAATCACCAATGATGCAATAAACATTTGCAATAGAAGCTCACAGTACCTGCAGCTCTCAATTACACGAGTCAAAGATGTCAGAAGCACAGACCTCTCGTGAACCGTTATGATGTGATAGTGAACAAGCACTGCTGTCTCTTGGGTCATGATCCATGTTCATTTGCACCAGGAAGCTACGCAGTGGTGACAAAACCAATAACAGCATGGTAGAGACACAGGGAGGAATCTGTGTGCTAGACCCTCTCTCCCACCATCCTGACAGGACATCAGGAATACTAAACAGAGATCCCTGGGGAAGACATGGCTCGGACCTTTGATGGAAATGAGGGTCCAGTGCTTGGCAGCTAAAGAGATGTGATAAACGCTTCAGTCACGGGTCACAGAGGCAGTCAGAGCTGGAGAGAATATCACGCTGATTGCATTTTCAAAACTGCTTTGTTTAGAGCCGGGTTGAAAACAGCCTCTGGGCACCTTTGTTCTGACAAATGAATATGTTTCATTTACAGCTGAATATTTTTCACAGCAGGTTCACACCCTGATCATTTGTTTGCACAAACGGGCTCCTGGTTTTGACAAGTTTAATGAGCGACGCTGAAAGGCAAAAGGACTGGAAACAGCACAAGGCGAGCTCAGTAAACAGTCGTGCCACGGTTGTGCGCGGTGATTCGGCACAGAAATCAGTGCGGAGGATAAAACAAAAGTGACTGCAGTTGTTACCATAGCCAGCTCTGTCTACCTGATCTGACTCTTAAAACATTGATTTAGTCATATGAAGTAATATGCAACTTCAATAAAACCAGTTCATTTAGATGTTACTGTGTTTTAAACGTATGACTTATTCAGTCCATCTACAATCCAGCTAACATACGGTTCAGTTAAATCACACCTCCTCTCATAATAAATTAGGTTTATCACAGATCTGCTTTTTCACACAATTCTGTGCTATTTGAATGGCAAATTATAGCTTTAACCACAGAGTACGCACAACAAAATCACATCGCATGTAGTGGCTGCTATTCATTCACAAATTTTGTTGTGTGAGGGTCTCAGAAATAGACCTGTACTTTTGCAATCTGACAGGTGTGAATGGGTAGAAGAAATACTAAATGAAGAGACTATTTGACGTAGCGACGGAGAACAAACATTGCATACGTCTTGCACGAAGAAATATTTGAAACTCTCTGCATGAAAGATTGAACTAAGCAGTTGCCAGAATAATTGTCTAACTGAAGTAAAAAACACAAAAATGACATTTAGAAATCAAAACAGACAAACGAGTGCGGAGTAGAGCTACAGAGGAGTGTTTGGTTTGTGAAAGCTCCAATGAGCCAGTTATGCGTGTGATTTATTGATCGTGTGGTAAGATGTTGCAGTTCAGTTCATATTGAACTTCGCTCAATCAATCTGACAGCTGGGACTCAGCTTCAACTCCGACTGCCTCCAACACAGAGAGCGAACAGAGGCCGACTTCAGTGACTCGCATCACAGGCTACATACGTAAACATTTATGAAAGCTGCTTAGTATTTAGGCTATGAAGAACATTCCCCTAACGTTCTTACAACCTACAAGTCTTTTGTTAACAAAAACATTAACAATGTTATTTTTTACAGTTTTAGGAATGCTCAAAACGTGTGATATATACGTGTCAAATATATATATATATATATTTAAAAGTTTAAAAGTTTTAACGTTACTGCAAGACCTTATAGCACTTTAGATAACCTTTAGAATCACCTTTTAAGATTTATAGATTATAAATTCATGTAATTAATAGGATAACTTACTGTATCATATTGTATAATAAGTGAGAGAAAACCCTCAACTCCATCACATTTAATATAGTTAAATCATTTACCCAATTTGACATGCTTCATTCGAATGACTGAAGAGGAACAATAATATTCACTTCATTGTCCACTTCAATGCTGTACATGTAGTTGTATATGTATGAACACAAGTTCGATCATGCCAAATAATAACTACACAACACTAAATAAGTACACAATACTACACACACAGTGCCCAAAGTTTCAGCTTCCAATGTGGTACAAGAACAAAAAGCAGCAGAGAGAGAAAATACCTACAAAACTGTTTTCTGTACACCACGTTCTGCTGTAAAATGACTCGGCTGTGCAGTAACAGGCCCGTGGAGGGAATGAATGAACATTTAGATGAATGCTGTTTGTGAGGACCAAGAGCTCCGTCAGCAAACTTTCCCAGCCTCCATGTGTGTGAGGTTAACAGCGAGCCTGAGCCAGAATCCAGCCATCAGATCTTCATCACCACAGTAAATCTTCTTTAACCCGCCCCACCCACTCTCAACACAAACCGTGAAAGTGACACGACCACACCTAAATGTCTGAGTTCCTAAACCATCTGACCTACAGACACAACTGTGGCGTCTTCAGAAAGAAAACACTTGTGACTCACAAATGTCAGAATATAAGAAAAAAGTTACAGATGTTATAGTATCAGTAACGTACATGGGAATTAAATTATGCACAAATCCTTTTTTCCATAAAAATTGTGTCAAATATATTTTATGTGTCTCAGAGCAACCTGGAAATCGAGTGGTCTCAAAGCCACAAAACCAACAAAGTTACTTTTAAAATTTAGGATGATATCATAAAAACAACGTCCTGTAAGCATAGACCAAACAAACTGCTCCCGACCGCTGGAAAGCTCCAAAATAAAGACTAGCATAAAAGTATCATATCGTTTGTATAGTATTGAGTTAAATATGAGCCTTTCCTCACATAACTATTGTGTTTATTTTTGGCTGAACTGGCCATTTAATGGTTCAGAAAGCTCTTCAGGGTTCATCTAGGGCTCTGCAAAGATCTTGTCCTCCAAGTCCACCAGTCCTAAAGCCTCTTTAAATGCTACATAACATGAAACGGTGGGAGAAAAGCAGGATGGAGGAAGAAAATGCAACACCATAGAAGGACACACCAGAGCTGTGCAGCGTTCTGAGGTGCATATGAACTCCAGCAGATCTTTTCACTTGTTCCTTGACCACCTGTCTCAAGCTCTCTACACGTTTTGAGTCTCAGCAAAATGTCCTTGACCACAGAAAGATCACTCTGATTTCTCTGGTTCAAGAGTGTGATCTTTCATGTCGGTATACAGTAGACATTCATCATACCAGAGACATATTCCGGGTGCCCTGTCACCAAATATGCACCGTTTTGATGTAAAGTGGGGAAAAATCAATACACACAGATGTTAGAGTAGCTATCATACCGTGATTAAATACAGTAAGCATTACACAGCAAACAAGGGTTAAGAGCTCTTCTGTCTCAGAACCTGGAGGTCACGTATTTGAGAACATTTACTGCCTTTTGTCTCTCTGCGTTCAGACTCTGTGGCTCCAGTGTGTGGGGACTTCAAACTCCACAGAAGGAGGGAGAAAACCTATAAATAAATCCTATTATTAAAGCTGAAGTGTGTAAGAAAAAGCTGCGTGGTGCCACCAACTCAGAATGAAACAAACAGTGACGGTTTTCAAACAGGTTTTTCATTGGTCGGACAAACAGATAACTCTGCCCCAAACGTATTCCACTGGTATTGCAAAAAAAGTAGCTTTAGAAGGCAATACATTGTTAAAGCTGCAATCCGTAACTTTAACTCTCTACCGCCATCTCTGGTTAAAACACAAATCGCATGTCATTTGTGGTGTTTTCTTAACATGTTTTGTTCATTTATAACCAAAAAAAGTTACGGATTGCAGCTTCCAGTTTTCAAGTCTAATCACATGAGAAACAATCTTAAAAGCCCTGTGTCAACAATCATGTATTTGTATGATTAACAGCACAAAATGAACCTGTTAAACTCACATCACATTTTAGCTGTTATGTATATCTGAATAGCTGTGAAGAAGACAGGGCTGTGAAGGGCAGCACAAAAGTATAATTCAGACCAGAACATATACTCAGCAAGAGACTAAAGAAATCAGTTTTAGCACTGATGGGGGTTTTAAGGTTTGTTGATTAATATTTGCTTTGATTAATTTCCATGTCGAAAAATGGGATTTAAAATTAAGCAAGCACTCCAGAGAGGGAAAAATGAGGTTTCTCATTGTCACTGCTCTGATCCAGTTTGATTTACATCTCTCTCTCTGTCTATCGGTGCTCAGATGAGGCTATTATCTGCTCAGCATGTGTGAAGCTTCAGGTCTCCATTCATCTGCTTTGCCCAGAGGCTGCTGTAATGAAGCTCATATCAGCCATGACACGGGAACACTTCTTCCATATGGAATTAAGTGATGATGTAAAATGCCTTGACCAGTTACGTTGAGGTTCCTCTATATTTTGTTTTCTCTGTGTCAACGGTGCTAAAACCACTTACCCAACTTACAGGGAATGTTTTCAGAACGTTGGCTAACGTTCTCTAAAAGGTATATGAAAGTTATTAAAAAGCTCTTGCGTTAATGTTAGTCTAATGGGTTTTTAATATATAACTATAAATAGATATAAGATATAGATATATGGATATATGAATAAACATCAAAATAGTATTCTTAAGTTGTTAGTGGAGCGTTTTAAAATGTTACAGAATTTAAAAAGTTTTAATAACCTTCATTATGAAGGTATATACTCTGGATATACTTTGTAATGTTTTTGTTACTTAAAGGAAATGTTAGGGAAATATTCTTACAACCTAAAATTGTAAAAAAGGCAAACACATACTAATAAGAGAAAGCTTGTTAGCACAGGAGAATTTCCTTTTGAAACAAACATGTTAATTGTTTTTTACATGGCAGGTTAATGACGAGACTGAGCTCAGAGTTTTTCCGTGTGACATGATAACTGGCAATCTGTATCACTGACATAACACATCCATCTGTTTGTGTCAAGACAGCTTTTATATTCACTGAATATAAAACTTCATATTCACTTTTTATATTCAAGACAAAGATTGAAATAAATTGAAATAAATTGAAGTAAGAGATGAATTATGACATTTAGAGGGTATATTTGTGTGTGTGTGCGCATGTATACAGCATATAAATATACTGTATACATAAACAGGGCCTAAAACGACCACACACTTACACATTAGCTAACAGAGGACCAACCATACCAGACCTAAAGACTAACCAACACACAGATACAGACAACCTGAACAGGAAGTTCAAAGACTACAAAATAAAAGTCACATACGATCTGGAACAAGACAGACATGTTAGACAAAAAGCAACTGACTGTTATCTAAATATGAGGCATGTATGAACATACAGTATGCCTGTATCGGCTTCAATGCATGTGGCACTCACACAAACACGAAACAGAAAGGTATGAACAGACACATTCATACCTAGACATTTACATAACACTTCAAATGCAGGAGTTTTACTTTATTTTTTGGCTATTATTGATTATTTTAAACCAGCAGATACTAAACCTACTCCAATAGAAACATCATGGAGACAGTTCCATGAAACAGCTCCTGAGCTATAAAAGATCAACCTCTGAAGACTCTGAAGGGTTTTATTTCTCTGTGCACAGGACACAGCTTCACATGCTCCTCAGCTAGTCCCACTGAAGTTAATCTAATCAAGCTTGTGTGCTCTCTGAGGTTAATTGTATCAGGAGAGTCCAGACATTTCCTCTGATCTGGCACGGATGATGCGTTTCCTGCCAGCCTCACTTGTGATCCAGGGCACTGGAGTCACACGCTATAACTGAGAAGAACTGAGCATCAGCCGAGTGCACCTCTGCGACTCCTCAGCTAACAATTTTAGGTTACAAGAATGTTTCAATAACGTTCCCACTAAGTAACAGTTCTAGACATTAGTGTTTTAGACATTAATGTTAATGTTATCACAATTTTAATACATTACACTAACTACTAAGAATATGCTTTTATGCCAACATATTTAGAACCTTAGAACATTACTGCAAAAACATTTTTGATAACTTTTAGATAATGTTAGCCAACATTCAGAGAACGTTCCAAGTTATCTGAAAAGGATATTGACCTAGCAACATGTGGGAGACCTGGTATATGGAAGAGTGTGATGACCAGGTTACTGAGATTACCTTTAAAGCAGCAGATCAGATAAAAAGTGTCTATAAGAGCCTATAGAGAAGTGTAATCAGTACACAGAGAACATTTTAAGATAAATATGAGAAAAACATTCAATCTGCGTTTCTTGTCTGTGCAGTTTAAAAAATAAGTGCCTACTGAGTAAAAGACCTAAAAACAACTAATGCTGAGCATAAATACCTGACTACTGTTCTGTTCTTCAGGAATGTTTAAAAGACCTTGGTAAAAGTTTACTGAAAGCTTCTGTCTAGAAATAAGTTAAAGTAGCGTCAGTTTTTGTATATCAGAAATTCAGCATCAGTATTTGGGACAATTTTCCCATGGGAAAGCTTTCTGGAACAAAACACACATTTCAATATTCTCACCCTTAGGTGCCTCAATCCCAGGTAAGGTCATGTTAGATTGTGAGAACAAACATCTCCAGCAGCTGTAGGGAAGGTTCCAGAGATGCCATCAAAGAAGAGGGACTCTCAATACCTCTGACTTTGAGAGGTTGTTGGTTCTCATCATGGAGGATTCAGACTGCCCATCACGTGATGCTCCGACTGCTCCCTGCAATAAAAGGGAATATATTTATGCTCCCAGGCAACTGGCTCTCCCACTGTTTTATGGAAATGCTAGTTTGTTTTCTGTTTCAAGCTCTGTTTTGCTGGAGAATAAAAGATGGGGTAGGTACGAGCTTTGAACCCATACCCAACATTTTTCTTTTTAAAGCTGCAATCCGTAACTGTTTAAGGTTGATCAAAATGATCAAAAATCAGTTATTAAACAAGTACATAACACATCAGTGTTCTCCTTACTTTTCCCTCCCGATTCACAACAGTAAGTTTATAATATTGATTTATAATTTGAGCTGTCGGGTCTGATTTCCCAGGAAATGCCACTTTGGCTTTATTTGACTTCAACATACGTAATGAAAAGTACATAAAGTAACCTGCAGTTTTGTGCTTCAAACAGAGATGGCGGTAGAGAGGCAAACATTACAGATGGCATTTCAAAAAAACGACAATTTATGGTTCTCCAAATTTTCAAATTGTGTTTGATTATATTGTAAAACATGACCTTGGAAATGTAAATTAATTGTAATTCAATTAATGACTTTACGTTGATCACAAGACTATCACACAACTGCTTTTAACTATTAATTTCCTTTTCTTTACACTGTCTCCTTAACCGGCCCACTGAATCCAATTACATTATGACACTATAAACCCTTTGACTGCACAGGCGAGACTTTATGCACCCCCAGCGTGTGAGTTGTCTATCAGTAAATGGAGGGTTTCATCCATGCCTGCTGTGGGCTGATGGATCCAGCTGACCTGTGTTTACCTGACTAGCACCTTGCCCAGGCCCTCTCGTCTCTTTCCCCTCTCCTGGGAAATCTGAAAAGAGCAGATGCCCTTATCAGCATGTCTTTCTGACTCCCCTGCCAAGCCACACTCTCAATGACAGCCAGCACAGAGGGCCCGTAATCTCCCTCGACTCCACCGAAATTACAGCGCGGAGTGGGGAAGCACCCAAATGCAATGGCCAAAGATTTTCTGCCCGGCGTGATATGCTGTTGACTGTACAGACATGTGCAGTAATGAGGTCAGATGCATTAGGGCAGAATTACTGCAGATTCCAGGGTGATCGCTGGATTTAAACAGCTGTGTGTGTTTGTTTAAACAAGCAATGTGATATACAGTAACACGCTTAAGTTTTATTTATATACATAATGAAATGACAAATTCTTTCTTGCGCTGTTTTGTTCAATCAAAACATTGAACTTTTTTTTAAACAAATGAAACTGATGGAGAACAAAAAAAGTGCTACAAGTTAGTTCTGGAAAGACTATTTTAATATTTTGTCATCAAATCTACTAAATTACCCTGGAAGAAATAAAACAGAAACAACTGAGGCAATTCTTCACAAACAGTAAAAGTAGGGCTATAGAAATGAATATAAAATATGTGGCTAACACATATTATACTTGGAAGACAAATTATACTTGGAAGAACGTGATTGCCGACTTTGTAATCAAAGCATCTTAGCAAGTTTGTGATGTTGTTGATTTACTTTAATTTGTCTATGAAAAACAAATGAGATATTAAAGAGTGAGATATCAAATAAGAGTCATGACTCAAAAGGCACAGACTCCTACATGTGATATATAACATATGTGTCGAATGTAAACAAGTGTTCCAACAACAAAGATCTCAAGGTCAAATCTTGCAAATCAATAGAGAAAGAGAGAGAGAGAAGAGAGAGAGAGAGAGAGAGAGAGAGAGAGAGAGAGAGAGAGAAAGAGAGAGAGAGAGAGAGAAGAGAGAAAAGAGAGAGAGAGAGAGAGAGAGAGAGAGAGAGAGAGAGTTTGTGGTGGTTGGAGGGAAGCAGGCAGTGACATATTGCTGGCTATGTGCACATCTCTCCCTTCCCTTCTGTTCATGCCATACATCACACGCAGCCAGAGTCACTGTGACAGTCTTGTCAGAGGTTTGGCGATGAAATCATCTTCAGTCTGTGAGGTTATGATCACTTCCCCATGTTACTGCTGGAGGAGATTGTCACACGCTGTCACACGCGCTCCTCTTTCACTACTTTACAACCAATGTACAGCGGTAACACGCAGCAATACGAACTGAATCTATTCGCGGCGGTGTTTAGGATAAAATATCATTTGAAGTTTGCTTTCAAAGCCTATACAGAGAGCTGCGGATCTGACAAATGTGTATTTTCAGAACAATATTAAGCTACGTAAGACCTTGTGTGCAAATTATGTTGAAGGATGTTTGTGGATTGTAAAGCTTGCGCGAGACTGCCGCATGGAGATGAAATTACCATGAGTCGTCAACAATATTCAGTTTACACAGACTGAGAGAGAGAGATCAGAGCTTATCACCTCTGTGGATGAAACTCTACATTTGTTCCAGCTGTTTCGTGCTACAGGATTTCCTTTTAGACACCGATCTGCAGAACCCCTGGTGGCTAAACGAGAAGATAATTACAGATGTATAAAAACGAGAGCGCAAGATAAGGCGGATTTCCTTTCAAATTGAAATACGAGAACCTTCCTTAAGTGCTTTTTGTTTAGCGTCGGCCAAAGTGAATCTCAGACATATCTGATACAAAAAGTATGTGGCCGTGCACACGCTGAAAAGTTTTGGGAGTGACAGCTGATTTTAAAGTCTGTGTGTGAACGCAACACAGGAGTCACTCCTGATAGTGCTAATAAAACATAAACATGGATGCTAATGCTGTTAGATATTTTGTTGAAAGAAATACTAGCAACCACAGATTTTTAGTAAGCCATGCTTTTAAACAGCATCCTCTCTCTGGACTGTAATATATGGGTTACACCTAGACCTCAGGGCTGGTGGAAGCCACCAGAGCGGAGAGAAACAGACTTTTCCAAAAATTGTGAATGAGTCAAGCACCACAGCTCAGCCAAGCTGTCTGAATTAACAACTAGATGTTTAATTCCGTACACGCTCTACATTTAGAGTAAACATGGTTATCGTTACCTAAACCCAGTCGTAGATTGTCACTTTTGTAAATAACCAATCATTTCATACAGAGAACCAAATTAGCCACTCAAAGACGAGTGGCAACCGTTAGCTGTTGTGTGTAAATGGACTATATGATGCTGAACAATCCTGCTTCCCATAATGCCTCAGTGACTGAGGGACTGTGAAAAAGATCCTCTTTTATTAATATGCAAATGAAGCTTCACAGCTGTGTGGATTAAATGGGATGTGGGTTGCCCTTTTTGACATCTTTTGTAAGTGTCCAAGTGGCATATGGCCCTCCTGTGACAATCTGGAAAGATGGCAGTCACGCGGTCTCCCTGCGCTGAGCTGTGCAGCTCCGTTTTTTAACAGTGTCATGACAGAAGTGTATGACCTATCCTCAGAACACAATGACATTGTAGTGTCTCTCTCTCTTTCTCTCTCTCTCTCTCTCTCATGATGACACTTCTCTTTATGATATCATCACATCCTTCCACATTTTCTGCAGATGCTTCATAAACTGGATCTGGATGTTGGATTTGAATTGGCCGCACTCGCTCTGATGACATAAACACCAGTTACATCACAGTTTATCAGCACGCAAACTGAAGTGTAAATGAGTCGTTATGTTGTGAACGAGCCCCCATACTCATGTATGGTTGTAAAAACGAACAGTAAATCTGTATAGTAAAAGACACTTCTAAGTAGGAACATGAATAAGATTCAAATCAAAGGTTTGGCTACACAAAATCAGCCCTATACAAACGAACACGCCGCTCCGCTGTACTGATGTAATTTGTTTAAATGAACCTGTTTTCCTTGATGGTTCACGACTTCAAGAGGAAAAACCTCAAAAGAAATCTCCTCTTAGTTAATACACTAAACTCCAACCGCGGAGCAAATGTTTATCAAATCAGACCTTCGATTGCATTACACATTATATGGACTCCAAAGTTGAGTGATGCTGATTTACAGAGATGTCAGAAATCTGCAGCTAACGTCTGGCTTTTGTTTGCCCGCACACTGCTAATGAACTGCTAATGAAGATTAAGGCGATGATACGTTGTGTATTAAAAGAAGGGATTTTATTATGATTCAGAATCAGAAAAGAGGATTAGAGATGCTGTATTCTGATTGGTTCTGCTACCCACAGCCACTCCGTCTGCCTTGTTCTCCTGATCAAGGAGCTGGGTGGATGACTTAAAAGCTAATGAAAAGGTATTGTCTTTTTTTCCTTTCTTTTTTATTAATGAACAAAAGCTTGATTGACGCTCCCACGAGCAATGAATCCAGACTTATCACAGTAAATTTAGAAATGACGACTTCATAACTGCCCTTCACATTTAAACATTCCTATTTTACTGTAAAGGAAAGCTATTTAAAATTGAGATCTTTGAAAATGTTCTTTATTTGATGCTCATATTCAGTCATTAATATTGTATTGAACTCAGGTGGATGTACAGAAATATTATTGAACTCCCCCCTTTGAAAGTCTTTCAGTGATGTTTTTAAAATGAGTGATTACATCATGAAGTTTTAATAAATAATTTTTCAGATGAATGTTTTCAGAAAGCCGCATCTGTCACATTTGATTTGCGCTTTGCAGAATGTTTCTGAGGTTTCGGCATTCCTCTGTTAATCATAATCTAGTATCTGAACATAAATTTTGGATATACAAATAAATAAGTAAGCGCTCTGAAACAGTAACTAAGAAACAGTAACTAAGACGGGCTGATTCCTCTTGCGTAAATCTCAAAAAGATCTCTAAATCTTCTGGATTTCAATAAGAACAAGCATAAAAATCATCTGCTATATATTCAAAAAATACACAATGCCCAATATCATATTCAGCTGTTATTAAAAAAAATGCAATAAATAAACTCTGTTTAGCCAAAATTATTGATTGTGAGCATTGAACTGAAGTATTTTGTTTATGCCCTCCTAATGATGATTTTGCTACGGATTTGTATGGATTTTAATGGATTTCTGTTTTGAAATCGGCAGAGGCTGTGTATCATTTGAATTTAAGCACAAGTGTGTAGAAATCGCACACTGGATTGTCTCTAGATCCAATTAAAAGTAGAATCTGCGGCAGGGGCTTGAATTAGTTTTCAGTTTCGAGTTAATCTTCTTTTGTCGAGAAAAAGAGTTCCACCTCTTTCAGGTTCCACCTAACGCGGTATAATCTCCTCACACCGTACCGAACTCCGCTTTGATCACACCGTGTTTTGATCAGGGAGATATCAGCAGATCTGACCTGTTCAAACGGACGAGATTTAATAGAAGGAAAACAACTCAACAAGACATATACACTTCTCAGTGCACTTCATTTCCACGTTTAAGGGCCTCTCTGGGGTGAAATTAGAACAGGGGGTTAATGGGGTATTTCAGAGCTGGTCAGGGTCCACAATGGATTACGAGAGATCATTGCAGAGGTCATTCTGTCTCTATGGAATAAATGACATTTTAAGAGACATAACTCTCTAATAAAGCAGCGTTTTCATGGGGCATCAGTCATGACACTGCAATCTGAAAGATTTCATTACGTATTAAACAGGCATCGGGAGAAAGCGACATCTGAAACAAACATGCCCACACAACCTTTGCTGAAGATCAGTGCACATGCTGATCCTACTGAAACACTGACACATACAAAAATGATCCAGTGTTGTTACTAGATGGTAATACTGTACTATAAAATCTATCATTAAAATAACTGATTACCGTTTTTATATACCATGATATTTACATGGTTAAAGCTGCAATCTGTACCTTTTCTGGCTTAAAAATAAACAAAAATCAGTTATTGAACATCAAGTACATGACAGGTCAGTATTCAACACAATCTCTTATCTTACTGTTGTGAATCGGGGTAAGTTTATAATAGTGATTTATAATTTGAGCTGTTGGGTCTGAATTAGCATAACCTGCAATTTTTTGTTTTGAACAGAGATGGTGGTACAGAGGCGAAAGTTACGGATTGCAGCTTTAAGTGATATGATAAAATGTTCATATATATATATATCATTGGCCCTGGATAACACAACTGCTTTATGTAATGTACTTATAATGTAATTTGTCATCAACTTTTGCATGCTCCACTAATGCGACAATCGTGGTTTAGCCAATATTGCTACTGTAGGTCGGGACGCTCAAACAAACAGAGCAATGTTACCATGCCTCAGCTAAACCACAATGTTTGCAAATGAACCCTCAAATGGCTTACTTATAGTTGCAAATTAAGCCAGACAGAACAAAGCCTTTTAACATGGAACAAATTCTACATCTTTTAGAGCCACTGCAGAAATGTGGTCATATCGTTTAATGCGTCTTGGAACCTCTGAACTGGAATTAGGATGTAAAATGCTGCCGATACGTGCCCTCACAAGCATTCAGGGTGATATATTATATATGTGGATATATATATATATCTACAGCATTTTCATTTCTCACACCCCCTCAGAACTGAATATATCTCAGATTGCCTCTGCTGCATGGTGATTCATGGCATATTGGGGAGGAATCTTTCCGCCCTGCGCCAAGACGCGCAAATAGCTGAGCTGAGGTCAGTCAAGGTCACAGGAGTACGAGCATCCCCTCCTCAATACAAAAGGATGAGAGGAGAAAATGAGCTTGGTCCAATATCAGGTGTCATGTACAGCAAAAACCTTCATACACACACAACACACAAAGAGCCGAGAATGAGTGAGTCTCAGTGCAGGCGACGGGGGTTAGGAAATAACCCTGCCAGCAGCTCAGCCCCTGAATGAATGAAAATTCGACTGGAGCGATTTTCCAATTTGTGTCCGTTTGAGCAGATTGGTGCTTTCAGAATGCCAACGTCAGAAGGCCCCTTTCACATTATTCATGTCTCTGACGGCCAAACGAGGTGCAGAATTACAAATCAGGCTGAGAAAACTCCAAACAAAGTGCTCTTGAGCCCCAAGTACCGGACGAGAGAGTCGAGCATTGATTTCTTTAAGCCTGGAGTTGTATTATGGATGCAGTTTAATATCGGAGAGAAAGGGGATCAGGATTTTCATAATCTTACGATAAAGAAAAGGATTAAAAAGAAAAAAAGAATTAATTCCACGATCTGCCAATATGCTGGACTAACACGTTTCCAGGGAAATTATATATCCAGCCACGATGCCGTGGCCCGGCGTAACCAATTACTCTTCCCTCTGGATTTCATTTGGTCATAGCACACTTCAAATGACTGACCTCAGGTAGACTTTTGCTGCGAGTTATCCAAAATCTCACCTGTAGGGTGTTCTCTATATTCAGAGCTCAGCAGAATGATCGTGGTGTGTGCTAAGAAACAATATTACTGGAAGTTAATGCCCTGTTCTAATATCTTATGAAATGTCTTACAAAAACCACCAAGAACATGTTTAGGAAATATTGTATCCAAAGAACTAAGATTACATTTTGCGTAAACAAAACAAAGCCTTTTTAAGGGAGTTTCATGGAACTGACTAGTGAAAACATCACCTCAACATGGTCAACATACACAATTCAGCCGTTTAAAACGCAAGCCTGGTTAATTTTTATTGAAAAGTAAACATGAGTTTATGGACTCCGGGTTTAGATTATGCTACATGAAACTCATTACTTATGCATGTAACAAAGATAATCTGATTGTGACTTTCAATCAGTTGCAACAGCAGATATTCCCCTCGGACCAATCAGATTAAACATCTACAGATATGTCCTTGTAAGTCAAACATTCTCATTGGGAGCCAGAAAATGAGACTGCATATAAAATAAAAATATCCATTCCATTTCTCCTAACCAATTTTTCTCCTGCTATGCATGTTAAATCTCTTTATTAGACATTAAAGCTGTTCAAAATCAATGTCTGGTGAGTGGACACAAGATTACAACCTGTAAGATGTTTTTGCAGGAGGAGACAGGTGAGTGGAGTTTCATAAGATGCTTTTCAGCTGAAGCCGCTGGAGATTCCAGAAAGATCTTCCCACAGGGATGACCAGGAAGAGCTGGGACATGTTCCATGCAGTTCCATTAGTGCTTGGCAAGACTGTCACATCTGGTGGGAAAACTGAAATAAAAAAGAGAGGTGAAGCGGTGAGCGGATTCGACGAGAGCAACAAGCAGTTTTCAGAAAGCAACACTGCTGTACTGTATGTAATTACAGTAATACAGGACAAATATATAATATATATTATATAAAAAATATATAATATATGCAATATAGCTACAAAAATGATTGTAATATGCTGTCACTTTATACAAGCAACAGAAATGTAAACCAGGTTGAGTCTTTATTTAACAATTACAATTTAACATACAGTGGCCCTAAATAAAATTTGGTCACTTACACCACACATTTAAAGTCACCATGAAATCATAATATGCTACTTTTTTAAATTTACTATTGCAGAGCGTATTACAAATGATCTGTGTACATCTTTTTATATTCAGACCTTCTCTGATAATGTCAGTCTGACGGCTTGGTTGGACCTAGAGCCCCTTAAAACAGCACGGTGATATTTGCACGAATTTCACCTTTTACAAACCACTGTACACCCGTTTATTCAAAGACATGCATAAGAACAACATAACTGTGCCTCTGCAATCTCTGTTTCTCATCCAGCTGTTGTTTTCGGGTTTATTGAGATTTTGCTTGGCCCTAGGTGAATGCTTGCTCCCTGGAGTTCATTATTTTTCTAGATTACTCTAGTTTGTAGAATCAAAGATGTAAAACGCAGCTAAGCTGTGTCTAATAGGCTGGAGTCTAGACAGCCCTTTTCAATTACACACTGTAAACAGATTCTGTAATTCAGCTCGAGGGTTTGTTTATTCAATTTGGTCTTCGTACAGTGATGTTAATTCCATTCCATATTCATCAAACCTTTGTTAAGGATTAAACAGCGATGAACCTCTGACCAAAAACGTCTGAGCGCAACACGAATTGCATGGAACGCATTTCTTACACCTCTCTGAGGTTAAACAACCTAAGAGTCCCGGGAAAAACACAACCAGAGATCACCGCAGGAAAAAGTACAAAAGAATACCGAGACCTGACCTCGGCAATATGAAGTCGTCAGGCGGATCTGAGCTCATCAGGACTGACAAGTCGTCACAGCCTAAAATCTCTATACAGAAAGAGCTAAATCTTTCATCGCATTCGGCATTTCTTATGCATGACAACACTGTGCCCTCTTATTTCTTTTCTGCTGCAGACTGCCGGGTGACAATAACCTGTGTTAATGCAAGTCAGTTCTGTCCTGTTCGCTCTGTCATTCCTGAGAGCGAGCAGGAAGAAAGCCACAGTGACCTTGAAAGAAAACCAAGGACGGAGTTAAAACTCTGCATGGAGACAAAACAAGGATCTTTGTGCAGACTTATTGGCAAGGCTGCCGGTTGGCTTGAACCCTTAAAAGACTTCCGCACACAGAAAAAACTGTTTTCCTTTAAAGTGACTGTTCAACCAGAAATAAAAACTCACGGTTTATTCATTCTCATGTTCTTCCAAAAATGTACACTGCTATTGTTCTTCTCCTGAAAAATGTGCAATGCTCATGGAATATGAGTCTAGATGTTTAAAGCTGGTGAGGGACGGCCCAGCTAACAATTTCAGGTTGTAAGAACGTTTCCTTAATGTTAAAAATATTACTATATTCCAGGAAAAATCAAAACGCCCAGTTTTTAGACTTGCTTTATTGTTATTGCCTGGTTATAGAACATTATTTGAAATATTTAATCTGTAACATTTTTCCACTACTGAAGTTACTTTTTAATAACTTTTTTCTATCATTTTGAGATAGAGTTACCCAACGTTCTGACAACATTTCCTGTTAGCTGGGGACTGGTTTCAGAAGATCATTTCTATCACCAATACGATCTGTGTTGAAAGTTCACTTCAGACTCTGATTCGGACTCTGATGAGGTTTTGTTGCTTCGTCTCTTCAGCCCTCATTCTGTTCCTCACAGTCTCACCTCAGCTGAAAGCCGCAGTCAGTGTGCTGTTGTATTCCTCGGTGAGCTCTCACTTTTACAGACTTCTCATAAAGCTGCCTCTACAGCACAGACCAGGGTCACTGTTCTCTGATCCATAATGAGCTAACACACCATATCTGCAGCGAGCCGTCTCTATGATATCAGCTGATTTAAAGGGATAGTTCACTCAAAACTAAAAATTCTCTTATGATTTACCAACCCTGATGCCATCCTAGGTGTATGACTTTCCATCCTCAGCCAAAGTTATATTAATATCTTGGCTCCTTCCAGCTTTAAAATGGCAGTGAATAGTGCCTGAAAAGAAGGCATCCATTATAAATGTAATCCACATGACTCCAGTGGGTTAATAAATGTCGTCTGAAGTGAACTGATACAATAGTAAAAGAAAATGGTTAATATTTTGAGCATATTAAACAATCAATACAGCACAATCACAGAAACAAACATATCAGAGTGCTAAATTTCAACATGGCCGCACTTTGAAAAGGTTGAATCCCATTGGTTTTCACAACATTTTTCTTCATGCCGGATATGACGACTAGTCACATGACATGCAAGAACCAATGAGATTTCGTATCTGTTTCCATACAACAGGTCATAAACAACCCACCCACCAAGCTCTAAAAAAACAGAGGAGTATTTTGTTAAAGTTAACTACTTACTTGCTAAGCTTGAAAGACATTATATTCTATGAGCTGTCTTTATATAGAAAAAAGAGCAGCATAAATATTCTTTATCCAACAAATTTCTCCTGTTGCATTTTACAGAAAGAAATAAGAGCACATGAGTTTGAGGCAACGTGTTGGTGAGTAAAAATGACAGAGTTTTTGTTTTAAAGTGCACCATTCCTAAACACATTTAAACTAAACTGACTTGCATCACGCACTTCAAAGAGACGTTCACAACTTTTATAAGCTCAAAAGTTGAACTTTTTAAGCGATTGAACAGTATCGATCACCCTCGTGTTTGATCACAGCTGTGGTAAATTCAGAGGGACTTTTTTCTGGAGATCAGAAATAGGTATGAGGTAACGGCAGAGTTACGAGCAAACATTTCTGCAGCACGACTTCCTGTCTGATCCCTGATCAGATGTGACAGAAGTTATCTGCTGAAGACCTCAGGGACAGGAGAGAGAGAGAGCGGTGCTGAGTGGGTGGTCCATTCTCTGTTGCGAGCGATGGAAGAGAACGTAACTACCTCTCTTTCTGTGTCTCTTCCTCCCTCTGCTTCTATTTTCTTTCTTTCTCCATTGTACGTGTCAGCTGAGGAGACTCAGAGGACACAGCGAAGAGTCTGGGTGGAGACAGCGCCTCGAGCGTACGCCTCCAGCAGAGGATTAAAGACCAAGTTGGAGACCTTGGATCACTTCAGTCCATCCACTCATGGTCGAATCTTTTTCCCCTGTGTTCTCACTCTCCTCAACTTCCTCAAATCGGAAGGTCAGGTCACTCCTGCTTAGATTTATTTACTTTCTTGTCTCACCCACCTCATCATAACCCTAATGTGACCCGAGACCGTATTTCGCTGATTTATCTTAGTGCATAATGCAAAGAGGTTTTACTCATCGTACAGTTAGCTGTTAGACGTTCTCGAATCTGATTGGACAAGATACTTATACAGGGCCAGAGCAACACCTTAGCAGAAATCTTTCATAGCTCTTCAAGTACACAGGCCATTCCTGTTACGAAGTTCATTTTTACCTCAAGTTAAAACACTTATCAGATTTTTTTTACAAATTTTACTTTAGCTCTTTATTGTCGTCCTGTTAAACTTCATACTGTTAACTTTCTTGTCATATGTAATAACTGAAGAGTAGAAGAATTTAAACAGAGCTTGAACAGAGTATTTTTATACACGTCTAATATGCTGTTTTGTGAAAGTGTTTTCTTTGATTAGCTATGCAGAGTTTATGCCGCAGGTTTGACACAGAAGTAAAAATCGTTCTCTCGTCTTGCCACGAGGAACGCAGCAAACAAACCTGCAATGATTATCTGTTATTTCACACCTACTATTTATTATTGAAAGCCTCTGGCTGGTAAATCATTTGTGGTAAACATTCATTTATTCCAGGGCGATTTTCTCAGGTTAAAAGCTTACAGAGGAGAAATATTAACTGATTAATTCAGTCTTTAACAGTCTGACAATCTGAGTTAACATTCATTAAATGTTGTTGTAATGAATATAATTAATAAAAAACTAAATTGACAAAAGCCAAAATTTGCATTGATTTAATAAAACTGAATTGGCCCACAGAGAGCAGAAAAGATGACATTAACATACATTGCCTCTGTGCGTTACAGACTAAAGAACACGATTCTCTACAGGGAGGATAAAGAGAAAATTATTATTAACAAGAGTTATAAACACTGACGATTAATTTGAGAAGCTGCTATACAACTGATAGAGACACTGAACTCACACAAAAACCTGAATTTACAGCATGAATTTACATGTTTGTAACTTTACATTGTTGTTATGGTTCTTTTATTATATAAGAATTTCATGCACAGATGTCGAGACTTCCAGTTGTCTCCATATATAGTTGAACCTGCTATTCTGAAACAGCCTCTGTTGAGTTACATGTCTCTCATTTCACTGTTCATAAAGCCATAAGCAGAACACATATTACGACACATTATTCTCGGGTTTTAAAAAAAGCAACTGGTCTGTTCTGGCCTCTCTGTCTAAATGTCAAACTTCGCAAGTAATGATCACCAACATTTACATATCAACACTTATTCAGGAAAACTGTGATCAAAAAAGACATAAAAGAAGTCATTTCGCTGCAAGACACCTTCACTGTTTTAGTTTCGTCAGAGAGGCTCATACTTCCACCGACACTTACAAACACACTACAGTAGAGACCGCAGTAAATCCAGACCATTACGTGAGCTTATACAGTGTTATGTGCTGTCTGCTTTCAGCTAATGCTATTACATCCCTTCAGCGCTGAAAACAGCCTTAGGAGATCACTTATCTGCATTACAAACACTGCATTGATATTAAATGTAAATTTCATTCTGACTGGGGTTTAGGTACCCAAAGGCTCACAGTGTTAGCGCCTTAAGAGAACTTTGTGTGTCGAAAAAAAAAAAAAACACAAATCTATAACCGTCTCAGCTGCACTTTTGGATTTTTTTTATATTTTTAAGTAACACAATAATAAATATTCTTGCAGAGTTCTAAGACCTCTTGGAGTTGTGCTGACTGGTTCTGGCTGGTTCTAATATCGCACTGCGCCAGTGTCGTTTCTGTCTGCTGTATATTGGGAGGCAGAACCAAACAAAGTTTGTGGCCGTGTTCAGCTGCGGTTCAGCTAATCTGCTTTATCACCGGAATATGATGTATGAGCATCTGCTTCGGAAATGAGTTTACAAATAAAGAATAGGGAGTTGATTTCTCCTGGTAAGACAATTTCTGCACCTGTAAACCACAGCTCCAGAACCTGGGTGAAACACAGTGAGCATCGGCCGAAAGGTGCGGGAGAACAAAGCAAAAAACAAACACAAAGGGCAGAGGAAAGGAGAAGAGTAATCTTCCAGTCACATGCTTCCCCCTACAGCTCTCTACAGAATACCATTACCGGAGAGAGCCGAGTGCTGAGGAATGGTGGAAGTTGACCTTTTTCCCCCGCAAATCAGCACCAGAGAGAGCAAGTATTCCTGTCGGGGGTGCGTGATAGAGAGAGAGTTTGTTTATTGAAAGTTTGTTTCAATTAAAGCTGTTTTTTGAAAAACGTCATTGAAATTCTTTTTGCGTTTTCCAAAGTTTTCCATGGGCCTAAAAACCTTAAGTAAATTAACTCAGTAAATTAATTCAGTTAGTAAAAGGTCATGGGTTTGAATCCAAGGAAAGGATAGTTTAGCATTACCATTGTTTTAAAGTTGCCATGAAATTGAATTTGTTGTCCTTTGTTCTCTATGATATTGCATATTCAAATGAAGCGGCTTCTGGAATGAGAAAAAAAATGTGAGACGAGGCTGGACTTCAGGAATTGATTCCATCATTAGAAGTTGCAGAGGTAGAATCTGACTGGCCATTGGACAGTAAATATAACCCCACCCTCAGGAACAGACACGCATCATCAAGAAAAGAGATATCACTATGAGGGCATATTTATTGAAAAAGGTAACCTGCACAGATAAACCATTAATAAACATTGCAATATTCCATAAAAAGTCCATTTTGATTTGATGGTGAATTTAAATGTTTTTGTCACCTCACACTCTGTGTGCATCCTGAGCAATTTTCTATGCAAGTTCCTCACAATCTCATGTGGCTTGCATGTTTCTAAACTGCTGAATACCACACAAAAACTAACATCTACATGGCGGTGCAGTCAAGGGTAGCTATCCCACAGTTCCCTGTGTGAGGTCACACCAACAATTCAATTCTGTGCTTCACATATTGTCACGCCATAACAAGACCCCTGGATCCTCTCCAGCAACACTTGATTAATCAGAAAGCAACTCCTGAATGCATCATATTGGGAATATGCTCTAATTTAGCCTGAAAATAATTTCCCTCGGCTGAAAGAAAGGTTGTGATCTCACTGATCTGTACTTTCGATGCTTTTTGCTTAAATCCTCTTCTATACAAGGAGATGAGAGCAGAGCCCGCAGAAACAATTTCATTAGAGAGATTGTTTTTAGATTGTTTTAATGTATCTGCAGCTCGGGTGGGGGGGGTAAATCTTCCTCTAAGCTTCAGCTACGCACCTGAGTTATTTCTTCACAATAAAAGCTGATTAAATTTATATCGGCAGACTTACGCATCACCCCCTGCTATGATTTACAAATCAGAAAAACTTGCGTCATCAAAACAAGGATGATTTTGGTCACCATATTGTTTTAACGCCAAAACTAATCTCTAATCTGTCAAATAGTCTAGATACAGAAGATCTGATCACAAAATACCAACAACAATAAACTAAATTGCCTCATTCGGCTTTGGGGTTGTACTGTTTATACACTGATTAAGTAGTAAACATGATTCTACAGCTTTTTGACTGTTCATTTCTATCTCACAGACCTTTTCAGATGTGTCACTTTTATTTATAAATTGCCATGACCTGAGGTTATTTTGTCACTCTTTCTCTCATCACCCTCCCTGTGAAGCGCGCACTACAAGACAGCTATCTTGAGAGTGCACAAAGCCTGGAAGATTTTTCCCTTGTTCTTAATTACGGCTGATTAAAGTGACATTTTGTCACCCGGGTGTCTGCAGACATCAAACAGCACGACTGTGAACAAGACTCGGGGTCTTTCACTCGTTACCTTGCGATCTCTTCCATTTCTGCGAGTCGGAATAAAAAGTCGGAGCTCTAAATGCGGCTTGTCTTTTTCGGTGACTGCGGCATCTGAGCTTCAGCTCGGCATATGTCCATGTCTACACTGCAACTCCCTCATGGAGTCAAAATAACACTTGCCTTGGAGCAAAGCAAGCTGCTCCTCACTTTAAAAATAAATAAAAATAAACGATGCGACAAGCGTCGCTCAACTTTTGGGTTCAAAAATGTCAGGAAAACAAAACTTGATGTGATAATTTAATTTCAACAGACTTGCGAAAACGTTGTTTTCTCTCATTATGTGTAAAGCTGCTTTGAAGCAATACAAATTGTAAAAAAATTGCCTTTTTAAAACGGACCGTTTCCCATTATCAAATTCACTTAGAAATAATTGAGTTACATAAAATAACATTCTCAAATTGGCAGAACAGACATTTTGTTTCTGAGTTCAAAAACTGAAAGTGATTCATGAATGCTTCCTTTTTTATAGATTTCATTTCAATGAAAAAACCGAGTCAAAAATGTGATTCCCACATAATTATCCACTTGTCGGAACATGAGTGTCATTTGAGTCTAATTGGGCCAGTGACTCCAGTGTCAGAGATTGTGACTTCTGCTTGTCAGAGAACAGGAAACTAAACTCATTACATTTATGACTCAGATAACACTCAGGGCTTTTAACCTTTGAGTTACACTTCAAACCTAAAAAAACTGACCTCAGCTCAAATACCAATGATAAATGATAAGCATTTGGCGAATTGAAGTGTTTGTTTCCTGGGATGTGCGAGGACTGTTTGCGATGGGGATTTCGGCCGGTTTTCATCTCGGCTCCGAGCGTGACCTCCAAAACTCTCTCTCTGCCCTTCACGCAACAGCACGCCGCGATTGGCCGAGGCCCGACTAATCAAAAATGCATGATATCAAAGAGAACTCATCCTCTATCAGCAAGCAGGGTCGCATTTGAAGATTTGATTTTATGAGGCTCAGAATAGCCTTTACATATGAATTCTGAGCCTCATGTCTGTGGATTAGATCATCTCTCACAGTGTTTTGAAAGCTTTAGGCTCTGGGGTTAGATTAAATGTGATTTACATACAGTAAAGTAAGATGGCAGGGCTAGATAGTCATTGAATATCAGTACATTAAAAGGTGTACTTCATTTTTTTCAATTATTAAATAAATGTTAATAAATAATGATTTGGGGGAAATCTTTCAGGGTAAGCCCAGCTAACAGGGAACATTTTTAGAACGCTGGCTAACGTTCTCTAAAAGTTCTCTCAACGTTATCAAAAATATTCTTGCAGTAACGTTAGTGTAACATTTTTCACGCTACATTTTACGCATATCAAAACAGTTATTCTTATGTTGTTAGTGGAACGTTTTACAAATAGTACAGAATTAAAAAAAAAATGTTTGAATAACATTTCTATAACCAAACAACAACGTTAATACAACGTCTAAAAAAACTGGACATTTGAACGTTCTGAGAACTCTCAAAATAACATTTTCAACCTTTTGTGACTCAATGGAAACATTTGGGAAACGTTCTTACAACCTGAAGCTGATAGCTGGGGGCACAATTGACAAAGTTACTAAAATGACATTCATAACAACGTCTAGTTTATACATTTCCAGTACGTGTACACATAACATAACCAAACAATAAGAATAAACGTACTGAATCCTGCAATACTACAGATGATATAAAACAGTCCAAACACAATTAAATATTAAATCGATAAAACAAGCAATGAAACCGAGCAACGACAGAAACGATGATGCAGGCCCACATCACAAACACCTCCATACAAACAACAAACTACAAACAACGAGAAAAAGCGAGTGTGCTGATGAATTCGGTCTGTTTTGTCTGTTTTATGAAGATTAGTAGGATTTGCTCTGACAGAATCAGATCAGAATCGGTATCAACAGCAGAAGTGATCGGACAAATCTTGTGCATCAATGATGAGGCGTCGTCTATCCAATACAGGTGAAGAATACGAGTCGGCGACCGCTTGTGACGACAGGTGCTTTTACGTCATCACCTGCGACTCTCCCATCCACGACATTTAGTGCGCTCGAGGGCGGACATCCTGTCGGGTCGGACGCTTCGTGCCTCACCCAAAAGTGAAGCTTTTATTGCTGTTATTTTTATTGTTTAATCGTGAGAGTTAAACAATTAAAATAACAGTAATAAACTCTCACTTTGTGAGAATTAAAGGAAGGTGTCAGAAGAAATACAAAACCCACGTCATCGATGTCAGGAAATGAAACCCCAATGTCTTCAAATTATCCGTGACCTTTTTATTAACAGCCCCGTCTCCGTATTTAGCTCAAAATATGGCTCATTCTCAAAGTATTGTTTAGAAAGCTGCCCTTCAGCCGCAAAGAAGATTTTTGTTGGTACAGATGCGGATTAAGGACAGTCAGACTATTAATTTCATTCATTAAAAGCGTCCTCATAAAAGCAGTAAGTATAACATTCATTTAAAAAATGGCTTCTTGTCTTTTTGCCAGTGTAGCATCACCTTTCAGTTTGTTTTGCTGGCTCAGCTATTATTGCATCTCTTCCATGTACATTATTTATTCTGTTATTCCCTCTCAAGTTTAATTGTCATGTTTTTGTTTGTTAAATCATTTTATATCCTGCTGATAAGTTTAGTCTTAAAAATGATGGCTACATTTTGTTAAAGGTAGGGTAGGCAATTTCTAGCTTTCAAAGCATAAGATCCCGCCCTCCCTTCAGAGCGCTCTGCAAAGCCACGCCTCCTTCAACACATAAATGCATACATAGTTTGAAAGGCAAGTTGGACATCCTATCACTGCATTCAGACTGAATGCAATGATTGGATGGTCATTTTATGGCCCTGCCTCTTTTACAGGAGATATTTATTGATATATTATATTGATAAATTTATTTAAACCACTTTACCTAAGAACTGTTATCAGGATGTGAAGAGACTTTCAACCAGCATAACAAAAACTGATTATGTTGTCCACCCTGCCTTTAATGAAATGTCTCATATTTTCAGAGATTTGAGAAACAGTCAAGATTTATTTCCTTGTTAGGTGTTAATTTGCAGGAATAAAATGAGTCTGCAGCCTCACACATGCTAGAGGTGAGGCAGTACCTGCTCATCAGCTTCTGTCGAAACAGCTCCCAGAATTTCCAAGAATTTGCTTGAATTTTCATTTTATACAGTCAAGGGCACGCTGGCTTCTACATTTGCATGACATTTCACTCTCGGATCGAGCGCATTTGTAAAACCACGGTGAGTGTGAATGCTTACATATTCTCATAAAGAAAAACAACACATTGCATGCGAGGCGCTTCACGTTTTGGACAGCAGAAACGCATGTAAAAGGGAATCTCATTATTTTACGCTGACTTTTATGGGAGAAGTCAAAATGGTTTGTCCCACTTGCCCGTGTGTGACATTTCCCCCTCTCATTAATGAGACGTTCCGTCAGAGCCGAGCCTGTGCTGAGACCAGCAGAGCTGGCAGAGTTTGGCCCAAGGGCCTGTTTCCTTACTGTTCACATATTTACTGACGTAAAATATTCCAGTGCTGTATGATTCGATAAGGCCAAATGTGTGCTCAGTGATTTCACCCGGTAAAAGCCATAGCTGCAGAGAAACACGACAAAAATAGCTTTGAGCAACAGCTTGTGCAGAGACCCTCCTGATGCTTTTATATTTATTTATTTATTGCAATTATTATTTGACCTAATTTGTGTGGCCCCGCACACAAATCTATTTTTTGCATTGTATATCTGTATGTTTGATTTTGTTTTATTGTAAATAGCTACTGTATTAGAATCAACACTTTGTAAATAAAGCAGAGCATTAGGGCTTGTTGGACGGTAAAAGTGACAAAGAAAAGCTAAACACAAACTGTTGTCTAGAGCAACAGGGAAAATAATTGTTTGGTTAATTAAGTTTACTTAATTAACTGCATGTAAACTGCAAAGTCAAGCACAGCCGGGATCTCTAATTATACCATTAACTGTTAGACAGCAATACATTTTTACTCTCTTTACACTGTTATTCCAGCCTTCCCCATGTGCTTTAATACACACTCTGATTACATTGCAAAGCATGCGGTCTTTACTTAAAGCTAATTTAATGTAATATATTTATCACAGCCTGTAATAGAATCACTCAATTTATGAGTGTGTAGACAGGAGAAAAAGAGAGAGAGAGTGAAAGAGAGAGAGAGATTTTAGTACACACAAAATTGAGATTTGTGACTTATATTTTAAGCAAGATTATCGAGTAGTAAATCTCTGTTATACATACATGTATATGTTTATGCTTCATACTTTGACTCTCTGTGGTATTTCTTAGGGCCTGTTTCCTTACTGCTGTGCAATAATGCATCAGAGCTCATCTGTTGAATATTGTGCCTCATCTGGCTTATAACTTGTTTCTGGTGTGGGTGTGTGAATGATTGTCTGGAACCCCAACATGAATAAAGCCATAGAGATCTCAACATGAAGCGTTTTAAGATTATGAAACATTCTATAGCCTACTTGTACTTAAATACTACACTACTAGCTATACTATACCATACCATACCATACTGTGCTATGTATACTATACTATACTACACTATACCAACCATACCATACTGTGCTATGTATACTATACTATACCATACCATACCGTGCTATGTATACTATACTATACTACACTATACTATACCATACCATACCGTGCTATGTATACTCTACTATACTACACTATACTATACTATACTATACCATACCATACCATGTTATACTACATATTTCAAAATGCTGTGGAAAACCAGCTTCCTGATTTCCTCTTTAATTCTTGTAAGACACTGTCCTATTTTAAACAGAACTCTGAGTACTTCTAAACCACTTTGGCAAGTGCTGCTTTAATTTTAGCAGAAAAGTTAAAGTTCTAATCCACGTCTTGTGTGATTTTCGGGTCGCCGCGACGGATAGTTAAATGTCAGGACAGAGCCGGAACACTCTGGCAGCCCTGTGACTTTTCCCTCAGGCCTCCGCATCCAGTAGGTGGCATTTAGCTGCATTTGCTCGCTGTGTGGCTCTGTGTTCTCAAATTCCGACATTGTCACTTTTCCAAAGAAAGATCAGCAGGTCTCCATGGCCTCAACAGGACATTAGGCTGTGTGAATCAGTGAAAGCTACAAAGGTCTGGCCTCTTTGAAAGCCCTGGCAGGAGCGAGTACATCATTGGGGGCATATGAAGTCAGACTTCCGCTGTCCGAGGCTTTTCTGCCACTCCGGAGGGAGTTTGGTCTGGGATATAAAGGGAAGTCAGTCTCTTGCATTAAAGCCACTGGAGATATTTGATTTGCTGCTTTTTAAGATACAAAGGTTTCAGTCAATAAAGAGGTGTTTTATTTTCCTTTTTTAAACTCGGTTTAGTGAATAGATCTTGTGAGTGGATCTGTGGATAGATTTCACAGTTAAACCCTCAATAAAGACAAAGGCTGTGTTCAGCATAAGTGTTCAGATACAGGTTAGCAATACAAACCCAGATTTAATTATAACCAGAATTAACAAAACAATCATAGTTATTGTTCATGATCATTTTCTTTCCTCCTCATACTTAAAAATATAAAATAATTAACGTTTTGTAAGTAATGTCAAAAAAATAAGTAACGTTTTCATTTTTTGTGCAAAGCATCCATTACACGTTCAGAAACAATGCATGCCACCAATGAAACTGTCACACTAACCTGGTCTGGGAACAGTCCACTTCAGCTGCTACTTCTAACATTGGGATTCATTAGAAAGATATGCAGAGCAGCCACACACACACACACACACGTTTGTCTTAAATTACATTAACTTTACAAGTATATTTTATTTTAATCATTAATATCAACTAGTGTGTCGAGGCGAGTGAAGACAGGGACAGTGGGTGTGGCTTCAGGACACAGTTGTGTAACTGTTGCTTAACACTAAAGAGAAATACAGAATAAAGTAACTTTTCTGGAGAACAAGTGGAGACCCATCTAACAATTTTGGGTTGTAAGATTTTTTTCCATAACATTTCCATTAAGTAACAAAAATGTTCTAAAGGTTATTTCGAAAGTTCTAGAAACATTCAAAACATCCAGTTTTTAGATATTGTATTAACATTATTGCTTGGTTATAAGAACGTTATTCAAACATTTAATTCTGTAGCGTTCCACTAACTGCTTAAGAATAACGTTTTTAATGTAATGTATATTGTTAAAAAAATCTACTAACGTTACTGCAAGAACATTTCTTGATAACTTTGAAAGATCTTTTAGAGAATGTTAGCCAACGTTTTGAGAACGTTCCCTGTTAGCTGGGGAGTTGGTGTAGGTTTCCATAGTACAGGATATTTTATTTGAAAAGATCTGTCTTTGTGTTTGGGCTCATTTAAAATATACCTTCATACAAAAACATTGTTAATCCACTGAACAGTGAGACAGCTGCCTTTTGTTTCGGACAAACCCCGAAACCGTTTCTAGGGAAGTTGATTTCGGGCTGAATTAAGATGCCATTGATTCTACAGTGACAAGTCTTCTCACACATGCAGGAGGTGAACTGTCTAGCGCATCTTTTAATCAGCTTTCCGTTCTGCTTGCACATGCCCTGCTCAGCTTATCGCTGCTTGCATCTATTGAATCCTAATGGGACATTTCAATCTAGAAACCTTTGTCTTAAGTCAGGTAGCATGACGTGATTACGTCTGAGTGCCGACACGAGCGCTCACGCTGCAGAATCAGTCTGCGGATGGCTTTCTCAGTAAAAAATAAATATAAAGACAGGTTTTAATCAGTGGTCTGATTTAATCTTCCAACCGTGATATCTACATATTGGTGTATTTCACCCACTCAAAATAAGCAGATATTTGATTGACATGTAAAACAACCAATGACAGTTTGCTTTTTGTTCACGACATTTAGGGATGGATAAATCTGAAATCGATGACATCACAATAACAAACCAGCAGGCAGCTAAGTGTTTCCCACAGATATTGGTGCTCTGTAAAACGCTGCAAAGACGACACAAAAGAATTTTGTTTAGTTGATACAACCTTAAACTAAATTCTTGAATTCTGCTATTGAATACATTATGAATTATCATCACAATGTTATCTGAAATGTTTGCCATTGCACAATGTGTACCGTTTCTCCAAATATTAGAAAATGTTATTTGAATGTTCTAAGAACCTGGGTCTTTTTGTTTATAATTATGCACTCTCACACTCTTTCTCGCTCGTCTTTCTCTTATTCCCTCTATAATTTTTCTCAAATCAGACTACAGCAGTTCTTTATTAGCTCTGCACATTGCAGCTCAGGTGAAGAAAATTGGTGTCTCTCGTTACATAAAGACGCAGGTGTGGTGAATGCCTTATTACCATGAGCTGTGGGAATTTTGCCCTGCTGTTCACCACCTTGTTGTTAAAAATGGCTTAAATTAGAACAAGGACGTAAATTAGGCCCCAATGAGCAACAGGAGAATATCTTCGGTTCAGTCATGTTCTGTTCAGTTCATTACAGAAAAGAGTTTCTATGTGCAAGATTGTACATTTAGTGAATTCTCTAAGTTAGACACCAGTCATTAGATATAAACAACGAGAATGTTTCTAATTAGCAAAAATGTGCAAATAAGACCGTATGAATTTGCCACCATTTCACTAAATTGTACATACAGTTATGAATTTTCTGTTTGTTGACTGTATATCTTTAACCCAGGGCCAATCCAGCTAACAGGGAATGTTCCCAGAACAGTTATGTATCAAATTTATCAAAAAGCGCAATGTTTTAAAAATGTTACAGAATTTTAAAAAATGTTTGCGTAAGTTGTTTCTTAGAATCAAGCAATAACTTTAATAAAATGTCTAAAAAATCTGGACATTTTGAATGTTTTAATGTTTTTAATGTTTTTGTTACAGAAACGTTCTTACAACCGAAAATGGTTAGCTGGGGAGGAGTCTGTTAATTTATCCAATATTGTTTTGTTGGCACACTGTTCCCCATAAACGTACATTAACACATCCCATCTAATACACAAATCAAAGAAGATTTTAATCACACCACAGCTTTAAAAACACAATGAATGACATTGCTTGCATTTGATAAGTTGACACTTATATTCCTTTTAGCAGGTTTATTTCAATTAAAAAAATCTCAAAGATTAAAAAGGCCCTTTTACATTTTAATATGAATTCATGCCATTTTTAAAGATGAAGTTTCAAATGAGTACACTTGATTTAAATCCTTGCCTAAAATATTATTCAAATAGTTAGAACACAATAGAGTTAGAACACATGAAAAACGTGAACAAGATTTGGATTATGTTATCTCTGCCATGTAAATCTGCCATGTAGAATTACAGAATGTAAACAGACATGTTTGAGTTCTCATTTATATCTGTAGCACAAATGGGAAATGAGTCTAAAGCTGAATGTATAGTTTGCTCAAAAAATATATAATATATGCCATACAAATACACAAATATACACATACATACGCATACAAATACATAAATATACACCATATACATTTAAATATATAGAATAATTTAGAATAAACATTATAGACAAGAGTATCTTACACAACATATTCTACAGGTTTTAACAAAAATGTAACCCAAAAATGACATTTATATATGCATTAAATATTATGTTGAAGAGTTAAAATGATCGGACGTATTATACAAACCATACATTAAAAGATAAAATATTTTTTATCAGTACCTGTAGACATCATCAAATGACCCTTAATAAAGGCAGTGAAAGGACTCAAAAATCTGTAACGTCTGACTGATTTAAAATCAATGATGTAGAAGTCTCGGATGTAAAGAGGGGGACAGGGCAGACAGACTTAGTCCTCCACACACAAAAGCAGCAGTCAGCAGTGTAGTAATTGCTTCCCATAAGGTAAATTTGCTTTTACACCCACCCAGCTAATGAAATCAAGCAAGAACATTCTCTGAAACAGCGGAAAAGAAGCAGCACAAGCGGCACGGCTGAATTTTTCCATTCCATTTGAGCAAACACGCACGGTCATGTGGCATCCATTGATTGACAGATCTCTATTACAAAAGCTTATCACATCCCTGTCCACAATTATCCATCTGAACGACTGGCCAGAGATTTGATTTGTGAGGGGATCATGATCACACAGATGTGAGGAAACGTACGATAACCTGCTAGGTGTGCTTCATTAGCTCTTTTCTCCGCATGCTAATGCTAATCCTCTTCGTCTGTAGCTCTGACCCCAGAGTGACCCACTGATAGTGTCGGGCTCACTTATTTCAGGGAGGAAAAATACATCCGGTTCTAAACAATGAAGATGTTGTTATGATGAAGCTGATTTTAAGAGCAAACCGATTAATCTCAGTTATTATCCCTGGCTTTCTCAAAGGTAGATCTTCGTTTTATTGCTGGTCTTTTTTGAGGGTCTCTTTGACGCCTTTTCTGAATTTGACAGAAAAAGAACTTTCGATAGAAGGATTTTTTGGGGGTGAACATTTTTGGGTGAACTCTCCCTTTAAATTAAAATGCAGCCAATTGAAAATGCGATCACATTGCCAACCGCGTAGTGTAGACTTTTATGGTTTTGCTGCAGGGTGAAGCGCATTTCTTCAAACTCACATTTCCTGAAACCTCAAGAGCCCCTCTGGAACGCGGGGTAAAGAAATGTAAATGTCTCTTTCATCATGTAAAACATAGTAACCTGAGAATAACTGTATTTGCATAATACAGCGCGTGCGAGGGTTTAAGTTTCCCTTCTTTTGGCCGAACATCGTATGTGGCTGGAACATATCCAGGCTCAGTTTTAGCCTCTCAGGGGATCTGGGCCCCTCTCTCCCCGTCTAGACATTAAACAGACTCTTTTTTGACCACCCAGGTGCTTCTCTTTTATTTATAAGAGTTGACACCTCTGTGAACGAGATGGCAAAGTCTTCCTTCACTCCTGCCACAACAGATCTGACAGCTGTCGCTTTCCACTGACAGCAGAATATTTCCTTTCTTTCGGACGGCAGCTTTTTAATCACACACAGAAAATACGATTTCCATTCTCGCTGTGACTTTTACCTTTAAACATTTGAATTTCCTGGTATTTCCGTATGGTTTTAGGATTGAATTTTATTCAAAAAGGATGTGAATTTTACTAATATGCCAGATAAGCTTGCATGATTTATTTAACGTCAAACTGTGTATTCACATTCGTAAAAAACATTTCCTGCATGTAAATGTGTGCAGATATGCATCATCTAAAACCTAAAGGTGTATCAAAAACTGACAAAAAGATTCAGGATAACACACACACGTTCACTTATCTGAATGGGGACTTCAATTGTTTTCATACACAGCTGGATATGAACACTATAACCCTAACCCACACTCTAATACTAACCCTAACAGAAAACCTTTTACCATTTATTAAAAAACCTTAATATATAGCATTTTTACAAATAAGGACACACACACACGAAAAGATGAATAATGTTATTTTGTCTTCTTTTCTTGAAACATTTTCAGACAGCACACAGTCCAGTTTATTCAGGCGATGCAGTAACTGAAGGCTGGTAAATGATACAAGAATAACCTCAAAACTGCTGAAAATTAATCATCACATTGTGACACACTGGAAAATTCAATACCTCGGCTATAGCCGTCGATAATGCTGACCAAAGCTTCATGTACTCAGACCGTTTTACACTCTGGTGGAACTAATTGTGCACAATTGGGAATACCGACATTCATTTCACTCTTGGATACAATATAAACATATTATGTGGCTGAAATCCAATCGTGTAAAGCATCTCTTCGAATTTCCCCTTTGAAGGATAATTCTCACATATGGATGTTTCTATCGGCACTTTTACATCCCAGAGGGCAGTTGCTAAAACCAGATTTCAGCGATATACTTTTTATGTTATATTTGAAGGTCAAATAAAACCATCTTGGAAACATTTTACTTCCTCATCAATTTTATTTGCTACTTTGATTTTTTTTATATTTAAAACCATATTTTTTGCTTTACCCCTGCCAGAATATATAAAATGTATAAAGTCACGAACTGAGCCCACAGCAAGGGTTAGAACCCAAGTTTATTATTATCATAATGAAGTAAAGTACAGATACCAAGCAAGCAGTAACAAGGACTTACCGCAAAGACGTTAATGAGAAGACCTGACCGTGAGCAAGACAAGCACAATTCAGAAGATTTAATGAGGCTAAAAGACACGGGCAGGAACAAACAGGAAGGGGAAATGGTAACAATACGAAACTACAAATTAAAAGTCTACATAATAAAAGTGCAGCAGATGTGACATATTTTTATAAATATAAATTACGATAACCTAAACAAAGGAATAATCATGAACAACAAATTATAATGAATGTCACATATAAAAGGCTACTTTAACTGAGTACCATTCCAAAACACAAACAGATTAGCTCAAAATTGTCAGAAAGCTAAAAATGTGAAAACATTATTTAATATTGATAATGTTTCAGGAAAATTACAAAACCTACATCATTCTGTGTACATGCATAGATGTATATCTACTGTTGGTCATATAAATACTTTGATAAATATATATATATATATATATGTGTGTGTGTGTGTGTGTCAAAATGAAATGGTTTACCAAATGAAGGCAATTTTTCCCCATGCTCTCAAAACTAAGAGTCACTCAGAAAATTCCTGAATAAAGATGAGACGGCAGATTTACATTCCTTGATAGCTACGGATTGTGGATAATAATCAGGATCCTCTAATTATGCAGGATCAGTGCTGCATGTGATATGATTGGCCAAGAAAACGTAGCCCCCTTCCCCCCCCACACACACACACACACACACACACAAACACAGAGGTCAAGAGGGGCCGTTACAGGAGCTTTAACAAATGCTATTCACAACTCCACCGAAAAACTGCCATCAGCTTCTGAAATGGTTTCAGAGATTCGTACAGAAGGACACAAGTGGGAATTTATGACAGAATAAATACTTTTTTGGTGAGGTTTTGATTAACTGACAGGGTTGGCATGGCAAATCCCCCTAAAGATTGGAAGATTAGAATGCAAAGATTCTAACAGCTCATAAAAGCAGCGTTTCCCTCAGGAGGCTGGTGTATTGTTCATATTCAGAGCATTTTCTGTGAAAACAAGCATTTAATCACATTGTGTGGAATGAATGCCTAATGCGCCCTCAGTGCGTAGCATGCAAACTAATCTCCTCACTTCCTTAGCACCACACACGACAAAAGATACTTCACGAGTGTTTCTAATCATATGCATTTTGTCTGTGTTGTGATAATACCCCCTTTTGAAAATAATTTCAGAGCGGTGTAACACTTTTCCTTATTAAACGAAGTCTGTTGATTTAGACTAAGACATACTAAGACATAGGAAATGTTCTCAGAATGTTGGCCAATGTCCTCTAAAAGTTTCCTCAAAGTTATCACAAACTTTCTTGCAGTGATGTTAGTAGAACTTTCTTATATATAATATATATCAGAAATGATATTCTTAAGTAGTTAGTGGAACGTTTTAAAAGCCTGTAACCTGTAACGTGAAAATGTTTGAATAGCTTTCTTATAGCCAAGAAGTAACGTTAATCCAATGGCTAAAAAACTTTTTTTGTAACTATTTTGTAAATAAACATTTTTGTAACAATGGAATGTTAGGGAAACGTTCTTACAACCTAAAACTGTTAGCTGGGTAAGACATAGATGTCACATTTCACTGAGGAAGGTAAAATAACGCTGGCGGTTCAGCTTTTGAAATAGGCAGACAGCTGGCCGATACTTCATTAGATTTACACAACAGGATTAAATGCTGATGTAACCCAACACATATTATTTCCCCCCTCAGTGTTAATTCTGGAGAACATATTTGACTTCAAAGAAAGTTTAACAGGGGAAAAGTAGAACAATAGGAGATTTCTTATGCTGACAAACAGAGAAATCTGAACCCTGTGCTGTAAGTTTAAATTAACGTTGTTAATATTAAACAAATTCCTAGAAGACAAGATGAACAGAAAGGTGACTGTGAAAGCAGGATTTTCTGAGTGTTGTTTAGCAATAACGCAAAAATCAAACTAATCAGAGGAATGTAACATGAATATTCATTCCAGACCGAGCTCAGACACTTAATTGAGTACACAGGCGCACTTCTTAAAATGTTCAAACATCCCTTAAACCTCAAACCCCAAACTCGGAATTCCAAACTGGCAGATAGAGAATTCCAGAACCGCTTTGCTCTGTAACTGAAGCAGTTCTGCAGTGCGCACATACTCATGAGAGAAATACAGGGGAGATAAAACACACATGCACAGAAACAAACGTGAGTGAAAGTGTTAGATAGACCAACAGAGAGAAAAAATAAAGCCACAGATCCTAACATGAGACATCGACATCATTAAACCGCCCCAGATGGCTTATATTCACAAACTTTGCTCTCTCTCTTTCCCTGCCTGACATCAGATCTCTCCTTCTTTCATATCTGGTGATACCAAGAACACGCTGCCAGAAATGCGGCCAAAACTTTGTTGTGCTATTTGAAAGCGTTCTGCATAGTAATTAAAGCCGTTTTTGTGTTGTGAGGCCTCCGCTGGTGTTCCATCATTGTAAATTCTTGTCATCAAAACGCACTTATTCTCTCTGAATCCACGCCGTCACTCTTTCTATGAGAGCTTCTTGCACCAGGTGGTGTAAAAACTGGCTAGGAACCAAGTTACCTCAACCCAGTATCACTAGCAGCAGTCTATGAAATCATTCCAGTGTGATATCACGCGGGCTGTATTTTTATAGTTACTAGGCCAGACCACCACAAAACGACACCCCTGGAGTCATTTTGTTATATATTTAAGTACTTAATTGGAAGATATAGCAAAAACAGATTGTGGCGTCAAATGTGTTTAATTCAGGCTATTCTGATTCAGAATTATTTATTGCTCTATTTACTTGTACAGAATACAAGGAATGCATTGTGTATTACCATTTAGTTGCGTGACATTATACCTGTTCATTCTACCAAAACCCACAGCACTCATGAATCATGAGCGTCACAGGCCAGCTAACAATTTAACGTTTTATAACTTTTTTTTCCAATGCTTCTATTAGGTAACAAAATGTTAAAAATATTATTTTGAAAGTTCTTGGTATTTTCTTTAGATATATTACTATTATTACTTGGTTCTAAGAACGTTAAAATCATTAGGGAAAAACATTTTTTATTCTCTAATGTTCCTAAACATTTCAACAACTACTTAAGAATAACATTTTTGATTTTAGAGGACTTTTAGAGAATGTTAGCCAACATTCTGAGAACGTTCCAACGTTAGTTGGGAGCTTTCTAACAGAGAGAGAGCGAGAGAGCCAAAGAGAAAGAGAGATGTAGGCTTGCCTCTATATGACCTTGTCATCCATCAGAAAGATCCTTTAAGAACGAATGGGTTCAGTCACCTTGAACTGAGATCCATGACAGCTGTGACGAATTTCAAGGACACTTTTAGGTGCCGCACTGTTGTTCTGCCAACACTGTATGATTTAATCCAGTCTGAGCAGCGACACAGACTGGCTTTGCTGTCCCAGATGCAGGGACAGATTTCAGAAACAGACCAGACGACTCATGTAGCCAATCTGGATTATGATAAGAGACAGGCAGAAGTGTCCCGGTCAGACTTGGACTGCAGACTTCTGTTTTGAAGAGCAGAGTGTTTAGAACCGAAGAAAAGACTCCAAAAATGCCTGAAACTGATGTCATGTTTCAAACATCCTTTAAAAATTCTCATTTTCATATACAGTACCAAATAAATAACACTGAGGTTTAACTACCATTTCAAGATAATGAGAGACAGGGAAATTAAAATAACTAAAAATAAAAATAAGCAAAACTTACATAAATTGTGCTTGCTCTGTTTCTCTCTCTCTCTCTCTCTCTCTCTCTCTCTCTCTCTCTCTCTCTCTCTCTCTCTCTCTTGTGTGTGTGTGGGTTTACTTGACCATATATTGGGGACAAATTTGTACCCAAAAATCTTGCGGATGTCCTCATTTGTAAAAAGGCTATAAAGTAAATAACGTTTTCAAAAATAGTAAAAATTTTCTTGGGGTTACAGTGTTTACAACTAGCTGTGTATAAAAACAATAGAAGTCTGTGGAATGTCCCCATTTAATAAATGTGTGTGTTCCTATACAACTCCCATATTCCTATATATAATACATATATAGCCTATGATCAGAACAAAGATTTTCAGTACTGAATAAAGAAGATTTTGGATAAAACTCAAGCACTTTATTTACACGAATGCAGCAACACATATGTAAATATAAAGACAATCAAACTAACACCATGTAGCAGAAATCTGAGACAGCACATAAAACAGCCGCCTGAACGATGCAACGGTCCATTCCAGAGCTGATATCCGAGACAAAAACATCTGGGAATAGATGCAGGTTACTTCCTGGAGTAAACATCTCACCTAGGTATGGGGTCTTAGCTCCTTTAAATCCTTTCTCCTCTTCAAATGATGTTAATAATGATTGACAGTCAAAAATACCCACACATGTGAAGAAAACCTTTTCAAAAGGTGTTCATTTGCATAAATAATACGAGTTCTCTGAGCTGTTGAGCAGCTGCTTCCACTGGGAGCTTTCCAGGGTAATGATTGATTACAATCAGAGAACGTTCTGGTTTTCCTGCGCGAGAACGAGGATATCTGACAACATGAGCACAAAATGAAGGTGAAAATAACTTTTAAAAGTAACTTGTAACATTTATTCTGTTACTTCTAAAATAAATAAATGTAACATTCTTGCCTTCTGCTAAACATTACCCAACAGGGAATGTTCTAAGAATGTTGGTTAATGTTCTCCAAAAGTTCTCTCAACATGATCAAAAACATTTCTTGCAGTGATGTTAGTAGAACTTTTTAACACGTATATCGAAACGTCATTCTGACGTTAGCAGAACATTTTAAAAACATTACAGAATTTGTAAAATGTTTGAATAATGTTAATACAATGTCTAAAAAACTGGATGTTTTGAACGTTTCTAGAACTTTCAAAATAACATTTGTAAAGTTTCTACTATTTAATAAAAACATTAGGGAGCGTTCTCACAACCTAAAATTGTTAGCTGGGTATTTGTTACAGCAGCTACGTTTGCATTACCTTAGCTATAACTTATAATAATCTTAATAAATAAATCTAACATTGAAGCTCGTACATGAGAGTGTGGATTCATCTGTGACTGTGGATTCACTGGATGTCTGATGACCCTCACCTCTCTGGCCCGCGGATCTATTACACAGAACGTCTCCACCTGACAGTCTCTCCACACTCCTTGTGTCTAATTTGAACTTCCTGTTACAGTTGTCAGTCTTCTGGGGTGCTCTGTCAGCCACCTGTCCATTATGCTGCTCAGAGCTCTGCGAGAAATCTTCTGTCTTAAGTTAAATTACAGGCAGGCTATTGCAATTCTGTTTGACCTGAAAACACTGCTGACTGAGCCGACACTTGAACAGACAGGAGCTCCAAATGACCCTTCGCTGAGATTCTTAATAATTGGAGTCTATGCTCATATTGAAAGACCGTGTCCTATAAAATGGTTAGAGAAAATAACCAATCCACTCATCTGATGCTTCCCCTGCTGTCCGATATTGAAAACATGTAAAAACTTCTATTCAACATTTGTTCAATAAATGCCAGCAGAACTTCTGGGAAACAGAACATGGCGAAATTCAAAATATAGATAAAGCAGCTGTAAAAAAATCAATATAGAAAATTCCTTCATATTAATACAGTATATTGTGTCCTGTTTTTTACAGTTTTTTAAGGGTGCTCTGCTCCGCGTCCTGCAGCCTGTAAAAACTGCACGGCACGCGCATACTAAGCAATATTTCTGTTAGATGACAAACAGCAATCACCATGATGGGTGGCAAGAAAAATACTGATCTCTTGTGAGTTATGTGTATGGCGGGCAGACGAAAGCAACTTCCTCGCTCCGTTTGGAATATCATTATCCCACAGACGCTCCGCAGCTCATTTCAATAGACCAAACTGGCCATATTTTACCATGACAGGTGAGTGACTATATCAGCAACAGATAATGATGCTACAGCTAATATCAGCGCTGACTGTGGAACATGACGGGTGACGTATTGTTTCACATTGCCGTTCAAGATTTATCCGAAGATTGACCTCTGTGCTTTAGCTTGTTAGCAATATAAATAATGGAGTTTTAAGTTGACACTTAGAACATGGTTGTAACTGGAATGAGAAATAAATTAGCTGCGCTTCTATGTGGTATATCATACTCCGATTCATTCAATGCAACCAGACACATACCGACCCACATCGCCACAATAGTTCATAACATCCACAGTTCTAGAAGGTTATGTACGAAACCTGAGAAGTCAAAGAAAGCTGCAATCCGTAAATATTTTAGCTAGAAATGAACAGAAATCAGTTATTGAGCAGGTACATAACAGAGATGGCACTAGAGAGGCAAAAGTTATGAAGCTTTAAATTTAATTCACAATTGATTGCGAGTATATGCAGCATTACCTTAGATTGCATCAAAAACTGCGTTACTTCATTCTGTTTGGAACAGCTTTCACGTCGGGGCACGCTAATGATGTTAAAAAAGTCTTTTTAAAAAAGATGTCTTCTTTAATGACGCTAAAAAAGATTGCGTAGGTGAGCAGATTGCTCGGCTTTGGAATGGTGCGTGATTGTTATTGACTGACAAATTAGCTTCTCATTTATCTTTTGAAGTAACACGTCGATCCACGCTGCTTCGTCTTAATTAACTTGTTACTCAAACTAGCATCAGTTCTAAATATGTTCCACACCGAACGGGGTCAAAGGTTTCCGATCTTCTCTGTACCAAACAGATTTTGAAGCTCCTTAACTGTGTTTAACAGCTACACATACGGTCTGATGGCGTGAGTTAATATAAAGACTGAGAGACTGAATGGGTCGGTGGCTTGGCAGTGAAGGATTTCTGCTTCTCTTGGCTCCAGACTGCAATCTATTGTCAAGCCCCAGCATCACACTGACACAGTCATTGATTTCCTTATTAATGTGTCTCTCTGTCATTGGTGTTTAGAACGGCAGACATCATTTTAATGTGTGCGTGATCAATAGTTCCATCAGCACTGAAATTTCCAGCAGGCGGGCAGACAGCGGGAGATGTTGGTCTGCTCCGCGCGGCTCCTTTAACACGCAGAGCGCAGACCCTGTGACCTCCAGCCCGTGTTATAAATCTCAAACGTCTGAATTATGAAATGAGATCATAGCTGCTGTTTGATTCTGAGCAGGCTGGGTTTGTAGAGGATGAATACACTGTGAATACACTGTGAATACACTGTGAGCCATGCAAAGGTGAGTGTAAATCTTCAGACAGACACACTGCAACATATTACACAACTTTAAGATATAATGTACTGTAGCAGTAAGGTGCATAAACACTGTTCTGCTTGTGAAAACAATCAATCAATCAATCGGTCTGTCTGTATGTCTCTCTCTCTCTCTCTCTCTCTCTCTCTCTCTCTCTCTCTTGTATGTTTGTATTGAATATTGATGAAGTAACACAGCTACATGGTATAAGCTTGACTAAGTTTGTTGTACTGAACATTTTCTGTATGGTACTTTTGGTGTTTAACAACAAATATGAATTATTATCCTATCATTTTTATTATATTCAGTATTTTGGAGCTATAATGTTAATCATAAATACTCTATGATAAACTATTTAATTCACATAAAGTTTCTGGTCTATAAGCAACAGCAATTAAAATGTTACATCACAAAATGCACCAAAATTCACAAGTATTTATGTATCTGTATCGGTATGTCTTTATGCACTCAGTATTAACAAACAGGTAAGCATATATAAACAGAGTAAGATGACAAAATGGATGAAATGCTAAAACTCTTACTGTATAAATACATGCAGAACTGCTGTTTGTGCAACTGAAAGAAAGAAAAAATTGTGGAAATCCATTTCCATGGAAACCGTTATTCACTTGCGATAAACCAGACAAACTTTAATTACGTTTTTCCTGAGTGTTTAGTTTTGTTAAGGTGCTGTTTTTGTTGGCATTATGTCATAAACAGTAACCTTACCATCAGTCAATTACAACAACTTGTTTTGAAGGTTTTGGAGCAGCAAACAGTTGATTCAGATGACACAGTTCAAGGAAAAGATGATCTGAAAAAAGAGAAAATGAATATAGCAATATTTAAAAGAAACAAGAGAAATACTCTACATAGTGGTGGAAGGTAAAAGCAACACTTTGCAAAAGCTGAAAATTCATTATTTATTCAAGTTCCCTCAATTTGTTCCAAACCTTTTTTTCCATTCTCACAAGTTTTCCACATCTCAAACAAAGATATTTCAGAAGACTTTTAATGCATATGTAAGATTTTAGCTCAAAAGTCATGAGGGTAAATGTTATGGTTGCTTTTCATCCCTTTTAAACTTGACAGGCGAGGCCACTATAACAGTCCTCATATGATAAAATGAGCTGCTTTATATCTACCAGGAAAAAATAACAGCAAGCAGAGCTGGAACAACATAAGGTGGAGTAAATAATAGCTTTGATATTTTTGGGTGAACTGTCCCTTTAAGAGAGGAATGTGGTGCTCATAAAGCTTATTCTGCATGACATGGCAAGTGTCACATTTTGCCTCGTCTACTTTGCCTTTTCAAAACGAAAAACCTACACCTGCCTCATAAGAGGCAATATGAGCCCCAGCCCCTGCTGAGCATCAGCCCTGAGCCGTTTTATTGACATTAAGCAGCCGAGAGTCATTGGTTTTAATGCAGCACTGCTCGTGTGGGAAGTATACTTCAAATTAGTCCGGGCTTTTGAAATGCTAGTGGAGTGCTGGTGAAGTGGGTGGGGCTGGGCGCTGGGGGGGCAGCTCTCGCTCCAGGGCATCCCTTGAAACATCGCTCAGCTTCACAAAGCAGACAGACCGTCTGAAGTAAAGCTTCCAGGTGTCTAACTGAAAGTGGTGAGCCCTCCGAGAGTTTTCCTTCACTCGCACCAGGACTTCTGCTTTTATTCCTCTGGAATAAAACTTTGCAAAATGTGCCACTTTTAAAGCCTAAAGGCTATGAAAAGCCAACTTACCTGCCTGTGATAGGCTGAAAAGCAAACTTGAAACCACTGATACATTATATATATATATATGGAATGGATAGTTCTGAGGAACACAAAAGATATTTTGAAGTATGCTGGTAACCAAACAACAGTGGCACTCATTCACTTGTATGGACACAAAAGCACTCAGACATTTCTCAAAATATCTTCTATCGTGTTTCAGACACATATACATACAGATGTGGAATGACATTAAGGGTTAGTAAATGATGGATACAGTGCGGCTTACGGACCAAAATAAGCCATTGTATAATTAGTTAATCACAATTTAAATGATAATGCTTTTCTAAGCATCCTTGTTGCCTTTAAGTCAGTTGAATGTGGCTTAAGTGTCCAAAAACAGAATTATGAATTATATTGTATGTAAGCATTACGGATAAATGTAAAATACTGTAACATTTACAACAAAAGTGATGCCATTCAGTGTTAGTGAATAAGCAATGTGACGTCACTCGTTTTGATCATGCTCAAGATTTACATTTACATTTATGTATCAAAGAAATGTGGAATTGCCTTTAAAAGAAATGTGGAATTGCCTTTAGGATTTTAAACTGATTTTCAAACAGAAAAACAACGTGCGGTGTAAACAGAATGGGTGCTGAGATCTGACCTTGCAGAAGACGTGCTGTGAGGCGAGACATTTCCTTGGAATCAGCTCAGTGAATCCTTCATCAGACGTTCTGTAAGGAGAAGTCAATCAGCGCTGGAGAGAGTAATCACACGCTGTCAATACTCAATCCAGTAATGCTTGCTGGTGGAATAATGTTTGGATTTGATCTTGTTTAATAATGCCATTCCGGTTTCATGAAGACAGTGCACAGGATAATTCATTAGCTACGTTTAGTTTCTTATAAAAACAAACAAACAAAGTCGTTGTGGTGGCACAATCGAGGTGACGACTGAAACCTTGTTTGTTCATTTCATTCTGAGCTTGGCAACAATTTCTTAACAACGTCTTAAAAAGGCTGGAACCCAGCTATCAATTTTAGGTAGAAAGAACGTTTCCCTAATATTTCCATTAAGTAACAAAAATGTTAAAAGCATTATTTTGAAAGTTCTTGTAACATTTAAAACATCCAGTTTTTTAGATGTTGTAATAATGTTATTGTTTGGTTATGGGAATAAGTTTTTAAAACATTCCACTAACTAAGAACAACGTTTTTGATATATATTATACATAATGTTAAAAAAAACATTTTACTGCAAGGACTTTTCTGATACCTTTGAGAGAACTTTTGGAGAACATTAGCTAACGCTCGGAGAGCGTTCCTTGTTAGCTGGGAATCTGATTAGTTGACAGTCTCAAAAGACCAAAAGCAACAAGTGCTCAAAACAACTTTAAAAACATCAAAACCAACCAGCCCAGCTAACCAGTTTACGCTGGATTAAGCTGTTTTCCTCCAGCAGGGAAGACTTTCAAAAAATTACATCATCCATCTCACTTAGCAATAATATAAATGTTTCTTTTAAAAAACTGAGTTATTGAATCCCAAATGTAATTGGTCTCGGTTAATTAAATAAGATAATGTGTAATGTTAAATCTCTAAAAGGCTGCAAATGTTTTCAGACTGTGTTTTGGAGATGCCTGCTGCTCTAGAGTTACCTCCACCAAATCAATATATTTTGATGCTGTTATCTGCCTCCTCTTGATTTATGTGGAAATATCTTGGACCTGAAAGTGAACTATTGTTAAGACAGAGTCTAAGCCCCAGTCACAGATATTGTTTGTCACTTCCCACAATTCCCTGCACAAAGAACTGAAGAAGTTAACAAACTTTTTAACTCATATCTGAAAAGACCAATACAATACTGCAAATCTGATTTCACAAATAAATCAGAAAACAGTGAATATATCCAGGCGTCATTGGCAGTGGGGGATAATTGGGGACGACAACTTGTAACGGTATGGGGGGGCACTAAATGCATTTTTACACTGCTGGGTGTATGGGAGGCTGGGCCTAAAGCTACTGAGTGGTTTAGAGGAAAGATTTTAGACAATCACTAGTACAACTTTATGATTTGTTATGCACTGACGTTTAATAATTAGGGTTTTCTTCAGCCCTGTTACAGTAACAATCATGATAATATTTAAAGCACCGCTAACAGCACAAAACTGAAACAAATAATAAATGATTACACATATAAAACAGCTCTGGAGTGTGAAAACTCAGGGTAAATGTAAAATACTGTCACCCAAGTAACTACTCAGCTAACAGGGAACGTTCTCAGAACATTGGTTAATGTTCTCTAAAAGTTCTCTCAAAGTTCTCTCAAAGTTATCAGAAATGTTCTTGCAGCAACAGCAAGCTATTCTTAACAGTATATATATATATATATATATATATATATATATATATATATAATGTTATTTTTAAGTTGTTAGTGGAACGTTTAAAAGATGTTACAGAATAAAATGTTTGAATAACATTCTTTTAACCAAAAAACATTAATACAACATCTAAAAACTGGATGTTTTTAATGTTTCCACAACTTTCAATGTTAACAAAACATTGTTAATGTTTTTGTTATGTAATGGAAACATTAAGGAAACATTCTTACAACCTGAAATTGTTAGCTGGGTAATGCATTTTTGGCGAGAACTTCCAGCTGAGTCAACGCATGTCAGCCAGACAGAGGGCTGGAGGGCCATGAAGATGCAGAGGTGGAGCTGTTGGGATGGATCCACCGTTTCCATTAACAATACTGTCGGTTCCAGTGATCTGCTGAGTAAAGCAGCAGGGCAGAATCCCTCATCCCACTTTAGTAGTGCTGCTGAGTATGGCAATATTGTCAGTGAACTGGTTTAAAGAAGCCAGAATATTTTCATTATTTTAATTTCTGATTATCTTCTTCTCCAGCAGACCTCTGCATTCCATGAGCTTTTAGGTATTGTCAAATATAAGCTCATGAGGTCTATAAAGCACATATGTAATAACATTTTGGTGTTTTTAACACGTGAGAAGATCAAGACTACCTTAACGAACACACCAAATGCCAAGAAATGAATGTTCCCTTGTTTCCATGGTGATGAATCAGAGTGTATTTTTGCCCTAAAAAAACACCAGAGGTGAAGAACAGGCCAAACACACTTTCTTACCCTGCCATTTCACTTCCTCCAGGTCGGCCCATTTTATGTGAGTTACCGAAGTCATCGAAAGGCAAACCAGCACAAGTTAACTCTCATGCTATTACTGAACCCCTGGAGGATCTTATTGTGGGTCTGACTCAAGACCCCGACGCCCTGGACCTGCAAGAAAATGATGTCATGACACTTCTAATTGGCTGGTGGTACCATAATTCATATAATTCGCACTGCAATTCACATCTGACCATTCATGTTTTAAGAGAATTCTGAATACATAACAGAACAATGTTGGTAAAATCACTTTAAAATAGTTTAAATTAGCCCATAAATTACTCACCCTCAAAGCATCCAAAGTGTATTTGACTTTCTTCTTTCAGCTGAACGCAACAAAAGATGTATTAAATATATCCTATTCTCAGCCCTATAATGGCAGTGAATAGTGCCCGAGATTTCAAACCTCCAAAAAGCACATTTATCCATCATAAAAGATACCTGTAAGACTCCAGTGGATTCATAAATGTCTTCTAAAGTGAAATGTTTGTGAAATAAATAATATTTTGAGCACATTTAGCAAATGATACGTCACTATTCCTTTATAACTAGTATAACCAACTAGTAACCAATATAACAAGTCCTTTAAAGTATGGCCTCTATGGCTTAGTGTATACTAGATAAAGGGTTAAAATTTATACCTTGTATTATTTATACTTTCAGACACTAAATATAAGTCAATAAAACAGCATTGAGTTTTTCAAGATTTGCAGCTTAGTGGGCTAACATGTCATTTCTCTGAAAAAAGCAGAAAAACGCGCGAAAGGTGTAAAACAGCAATCCTCGAACACATTCTCTTATTATAACACACCTGATTTATAAAGCTCCAATGCTATTAATGTCAGAGCTGATTGGTTGGAAGCCATTTGGCGTAATGACAGCCTGACGTGGTTTATAGACCTTAATTATAGTTAGATTCTTGCCTGCTCTGCTTTTTCCAGGGAAAGCCCTTCGCACACGCGGCCCCGTCAGCTCTTTCAGCCTGTTTAGGTTTCAAACTTCCCCTGTTGTTAAGAGTAACATATGCTGCTCTCCCAAGCAGACGAAAACCTTCTCTAAATAATTAAGCCATTTTGGGTGGGTAATAACTGCCTGCTTAGACTGTGAACACATTACACTGGACTGGACTGAGGCTGCCCTCAGGTAATGAAATCATTCCGTCTACAGCCCAAACCTACAAATCATATCAGAAAACAAAGAGTTGCAACAGCAGTCCTTAAACAGGAAAGAAAATGAGAATTTTTGAGAAGGTGTGTGTGTTTATTCACCATCTGTTTGTTTTGTGTTTTTTTACCAAAAATCTGTTTTTCTTAAGGCAAGCTCATACTACACAACTTTTGGCTGGATTTTGCTGTCGCAGAGTTTTTTAAGGTTTGCGACAAAACTCCTGTATCGCATCTAAATCGCTGCTCGTTGCTGTTGGCTTTTGAGCAGACCACACAATAATGACAATCTGTAACAGTTGAATGTTTTAGCGATTTATTGGATAATTCATATCAATTTGTATGATCTCATTCATACATTTTTGTTCGCTCTGCTAATGCCTAGTAATGGTTAGATTAAGGCATGGACCTTCATGCTTGCTTTTTTCTTAAATTCATAAACGTTTTGTACAAATCACGTCATACAAATTCATACAAAGTCGCAACCCGGCCTTGTACTTTGTGCTCACCAATTTGTTGTCTCATTGTAAGAAACGCATCCAAGACAAAAATGATACTCAAATAAAGCACCATCTGAGAACTCAAAGTATCTGGGCCACGAAAGAGCAACATCTGAGCAATATGCAGTGAGCAGCTTATTGGCAGTGAGAAGGCAGATGCGTGTATTCCAGATTGGTTTTTTAACTGTTATTGTAGGAACCTCTCAGAATACTAATTGAACAGAGAGATCTGCATATAATCAGAAAGTTACATCCTATGGGGAGCAAGAGAAAGCTGGTCAGGAGAAGAGATGCATGAGGAGAGCGAGTGATCCATCAGTCAGGGAATGGAATGATTAAGAGGCACTTAAAACGAAATAACCTTCAACGGGTGACAATGTGTGGACAGCAGAAAAGAAAACAGACTTAATAACGCCGTCTCGTAACAGATTTACTGAATCTGCCATCAGCAGGCAGTGAAGTGTGTGATTCAGGCATACAGAACAAGGTTGCTTCGCTAACCGGCAATAGGTCTTTATCCAAAACCTCTTGTAAGTATTCAGAAGCAGATTTCTCTGTGAAAATGTCATACAGAATTAAATCCTCATGCTGAGCTCTGATATTTCAATAAAAACTGAATTATGCAGTCAAAGGGAGTTTTTGACAATAAGGTTTACCGCTTTTCAGTATCATCCTCACAGCAAAATACACTATATATCTAACAGTACACACAATCTCATGGCCATTTGTAACTATTTTACATTTTAGCGATTTCACGGCTACTTCTTATGAATTTATACAATCTCATTCGTACGACCTGCTTTTAGGACTTTCATGCTTGCTTGTTTTCAAAAATTCGTAAATTTTGTATGAATCACAATGTACGAAATTGCCAACTCATAAAATACTTACGTTTTCCACTGAAAATAGGTTGAACAATATGTTTACACAACATTTGAATGAATAAGTTTGGCTATTCCTGTAAAAATTCTATTCCTGCACAAAGCCCCGACTCAAACCGCACTGAAACCCAACTCATCCTCAAGCTGTTTACAAGAGGTTCAGATCTCAGCTTTGTGCAGGAGGTTTAGAGTTAGGAAATCATTTCTTTATGAAGCTTGCTTTGTGCACAGAAGCATTGTGAATTCGCAACAGAAATAGATGCACAGAAGTGTCCATGTCATTTTATGGTGTAACAATAAACCTGGTTTGTGCTAATATTATCTATTAAAAGACAAAATACTGTGACATTCAAAATGTGAATTTTGCAAATGTGCAACTGCTTCACCCGTTAAAATGCTTCACATAAACTCAATAGTGTTATGACTTCATCTGTTAAACAATGAAAAACAAAACCAGTACAAGGGCCAAATAATTATCACAGCAAAACCCCAATTAGTCTGGAACATGGACCTTTGAATGAAAGGTTAATCATTAACTAAATCCCAGATCACGTTCACACACAAAACACTGTTTACATAATAACAATCACTCATTAACTTTAGACATCATTTAATCTCTGTAGTTTCATTTCACATGAATTTAATTGAATAGATAAGCCGTCATTTCATATAAATGTTAAAGGTGATCGGTCTTTTTATTTTTTTATTTTTAACTACCTCCCTAGCTAACAATTTGAGGTTGTAAGAACATTTAAATTAATACAAATTTTTAAAATGTTATTTTGAAAGTTTTAGGGACGTTTAAAGCAACTACATTTTTAGACATTGGATTAATGCTTGGTATAAGAACATTATTCAGACATTTAGTTAACAGGGCCCAGCTAAATTATACCTCCATGTAAAATTAACAGCAGACTAATCAACACTATACTGGTTGCTGCAGCTCTTTATGTTCATTAACTGGTCTGGCTAACTAATAGACTGTTAAGCAGGTATATCATTACTCCTTTAGTAGATGCTGGTGCTAATAGTCTATATGAGTGGCTCTTTAAACCCAGACCCACCACTGAAGAGACCGTGACTGTCTCATCAGAGCCTTGTGCTATAATTGAGCTGTGGCACAGACCAATCAATGCTGTGACTGGTGCCTGTCCCACATGCATCAATTTATCGGAATGTTCTCGCCTCTCATTTGATCACACTTGATCTCCTTCCGTCTCTCTCTTACTGCCCCAGTCTCTTCCTCTCAACTTCCTTTCTGACCTCATCTGGAGAAACCAGACATATTCATTCTGTCGGCGTCATATTTCCCTAAAATGTCATTAAGAAACAATTACCACAAAATCCGGCCATCTGATTATTTTGTATTATTACTGGTGGTCTGGTTTTACAATCCTCTAGGAATATAAGTAGCACAAAATTGCACAAAATCCTAAATCAAGAATAGTTCTGTTGCCTTTTATATGCAAGTGCATTCCTAAACATTGTTATAATTCACGTTTAGCAGATATACTAATTTAAAATGTTAGTAGAAAACTATCTTTAGAAAATTATCTCTAGAATAAGAATGTCACTCCCCCGACAGACTAGTTCACACTGCCCCAACAAACATGGCTGTTGGGTTTTGTTGGATTAGCATGTAAAAGTGATTGGTGTTTCTTGTTACTGACCTTTTTTTTTTACAGTTAACTTTACTCAGCCAACTTTAGAACGTTTACAATGTTGGGGCAGCATGAACCAGACTAGACTAGACTGTAAATAACAAATCATGGCTGGATCTGACAATTAAAGATGTTGGTAATAGAAATAGGACATAAAGAAATAGGTCAACATGGAAAGTGAACCATGCTTATCACACAATTTTCCAAGGTCTTTAAATATCCCACCAGTGAGACGCAAGTGAATCAAACATGCGTCTGAAGCCTCAGTAGAAGAGCAAAGAGGACAAGCAGAGTATTAGTCCATCTATCACATCTTTCTCTTCTCTGATGGCGGGCTGGACGATAAATCTACCCCGTTCATCCTTAAACAATACACTCTCCATCTCTGTCAGATGTGGCGGCTGCAATCGTGGCAAATATCCAGTGAGAAATCACTACACTGTGTCAAGCACGTGTGACGGTGAAAACTCGGCTCTGCGCTCAATAAAGGAAATCTAAAGATTATGAGGGATCGTCCTGTACTGAGCAGCCCTCTCCACCTGTCTTACTGCAGGTGTGGAGTGATGGTACTTTTGCCAGAGGCATCGTGGACTTTTGATCATGCTGAGTGGCTTGGAGGTCAGAGACACATGGAGTAAGTGCTGTTATTTCAAAGCTCTGATAGATTGTTCTACACTCAGTCTTTAAGGGGCTTCACAGGTTTGATCCTCAGAGAATGGAGAACATTTGATGAAGGGCCTAGAAACAAGATATTAGCTCCTCTTCCTATGCGACACGGTTTCAAAAGTAGCCTTTACACACTCTTAAAAACAAAGGTTCCTTATCAGGCTGTATGGTTCCATAAAGAAACTTTAACATCCACAGAACGTTACTGCCTCACAAAATGTTCTTTGTATTCACAAAAGGGTTTACACATTATGAAAAGGATACAAATGCTTCTTTTAAAAAACCTTTGACTGAAAGGTTCTTTGTGGAACCAAAAATGGCTCTTTTAAATGAAGGCTGTGAAGAACCTTTCTAGAACCTCTGTTTTTAAGAGTGCACACACACAGAGGGGTGGGGACCACTAGACCTTATGCGCTTTTAAAACGCTTTTGCGGCAGTTTTCTCATTTTATACACATTTTCCATTGCATACAGTTATTATCAGTGTAATAATTTGAGTGAAAAGCTTAAAAAACTATATTTCATTGTAGTCTTTTTGTTCCAAACTTCTTCTGCTTTAATGACTGCATGCACTCGAGCTGGCACAGACTCCAAATTTGTCCAGTTTGTGCAAAAACCTGATGATATCCCAGCATGATCTGAAAATGTTCCAAACAGCATCTTGTGTGTTTGAATGGAAGCAAAGAAATCTGACCTTTTGTACAAATGTGTTAACACTGTCCATGTCACAGTTAGCCTAAGTGATTAGCTACCTAGAAATAGTGCAGAATCTTACATTTAATTCAATTTATGCCACAGTGTTTCGATGTTGGTCACACAGATTTATATATAGAGATTTAATGATAGTTAAAGGGATAGTTCACCCAAAAATGAACATGCTTCCATCATTTACTCATCATCATGTGTAACTTTCTTCTGTGGAACACAAAAGAAGATATTTTGAGAAATGTCTCTGTGGTTTTGTGTCCATACAATGGAAGTCAATGGGTGTCACTGTTGTTTGGTTACCAACATACATCAAAATATCTTCTTTTGTGTTCCTCAGAAGCAAAAGTCACACAGGTTTGAAATAACATAAGGGTGAGTAAATGATGGAAGAATTTTCATTTTTGGGTGAACTATTCCTTTAACATACATATGCCTGGTTCAAATCCAGGTGGGGTTAAACATGAGGAGCTAGGTTTCGGAAAAGAGCTTCCTTACATGTGTGAATCCATTATTGTTAAATGACAAGTAAGAAATCTGTTTAAAATACTTCTTTTGTATGTTTCCTCCCAGGCGCAGAGAAACCTGAAAGGTGATGTTGAGGAAAAGCAGGGGTTTGGAGAAGCTGATCTTGTTACTGCAGGTCGGATGAAAGTGGCAGGCGTTAAGACAGGCTGAGATGTTTCTGATGTGTTATCCGTTTTCTGTCCGAGACACACACACACAAACCTCACACTGCACTTGCAAACGGAGCATCCTTCCCAGAATGCCACAGTTCGACAGCGTTAACCCAAACAGTCTAAATCTTAAATTAAAAACTCCACAAACAACACACGCTTACTCAACTTTCTCATTTAAATAAACATTAGTTTTGTATTTACATATAGTTGCTTTGCAAATCCTCTTGCAAAGTTTGCTGTGGAACCAGATAATGTAATGATTACAGAACTGGACGTTTAAAATCCTGTTTAATCTTCTGGTCTGCTCCTCCTGTCAGCTCTGGTAATGCACCTGTGTGTCGCTCATGAGGAAAGGAGACGGAGGTGAGGTTGTGTGTGATCCTCGCGGCACAACACGGCCGAGGCCACCGCAGCCTGACAGCACTGAATTAATTGCTGAGCCTCCGAGAGGTTGTTCTTTAATAACTTATCGATCACTCAGGTCAGACATGCAGAGTGTTCAGCGCAGCCTGTCGCAAGCAAAGCAGGATCCTTCCGGAATATCTTATACATGTAGAAGTGATTAAAGAAAGCACAGAGCTCTTTGATCACAGAGTAGCCACAGGCATGTGTGTGTGTCCTTCTCAAGCATTCTCATGCACTGTGTAACTGCTGGATCAGTGTATGTGTATGCATACTCTCAGATGGCAGATGTCAATGTGAGCGCACGTTTCAGTGATTTGGTTTCTGGATGATTAACATGAAACACAGGGATTGTCACATGCCCATGTAAAGCTTTAAGAAGCCACTTAATACACACACACACACACACACACACACACACACACAAATACACACACACACACACATATATATATATATATATATATATATATATATAAACTCATGATTATGGAATAAAATGTAGTTATTGCTTTTAAAACAGTATAGGATGAGTTCTCATTTATGCTGTGGCTGTCTTTGCTTCATTATTTGATCCAAATTATCAATGTAAAAAACTTTTTTTTACTATTTTGTAATGACAGAATAGTCATAGTAGTTGTCTTATTACAGAAATGACTATGTTAGCACAATTATATATTTCTGTACAAAAATAATTTTGAACATACATATACACACAACCGGTCAAAACTTTAGGGTCACATGCATACTCATTTACCTGTGTGTGTGTATTTTGGAGGCCTCATGAAGCTTAAAATAGCATAACAGATGTCTTATTTACAGCTGTTTCTGCATATCAGTTAGGGCTAAATAAAAAAATGACACACATCTTTCATCAGCCCCATTAATGCACCTGTGTTGATGCACACGATGTGAGAAGCATTCAGAAACCAAAAATTTCCACCAGACTTCACCCTAAATTTCTTTTCTCCGTAGCATATTACCTATAGATAACTTTTTTATCTTTAATAGTGGGAAACAAGCTGCCATTATAAAGAGAGGTTTTCTTCACTGCAAATCTGTATCATGATTATTATTCACTTATGGTTAAGAGTTGAAAAGCCCTGGAAACCTTTCCTGTTTCACTCTGGTTAACACAGGAAAGGTGAGAGGCAGTGGTCCATAAAGCCAGTATTGACAGGTGGGCTACACCTTCTTCTGAAACAAGGTCTAGAAAAGGTCACAGGAGCCACAAGGTATTTTGAGCGGCGCAGAGCCGAACCGAATACTCTCACACACACGGATAACGAGAAAAGTGCATTTTAATGGCTCCCAAACCTTCAATGGTAGACAGAAATTAACATGATCATATTTGTCTTAATTAGTGAAGAGTGCTGCGATATTTCGTCCATTATGGCATATGAATCATTTATTCTGTACTGTTTATTTGGCTAATTAAAATTCCGTGCAGATCATTTTGATCAGATTTCTCTAAAAGACGACGCAGTTTGTGATACAGGAAACTTTATCAAATCAATAACGTTCTCTCCATTACACGCATAAATATTATCACCGTGTAAATAAATCATGTCCGCCGATATTTAAAGATTTAAAACATTCTGCTTATGAAGACATTACAGAGACAAAAACTGATGACGTGCGCAATTTCTGTGAAAAAGATTCGGTCACCATAGTAACGGCCAGGCATGTGGGTCTCTGGGGTAATAGAAATGCCCCAGAAACAGCCAGGTTCTGCACTGCCAAAAGGGCAATAAAAAAACAGTATTCCAAAATACTGGCACAGATAAACACTCATCAGCAAGAATACCACAGCCAACACCTCGGATCTACAGCATGACGGATCACCCATGCCAGGTTTAAAGTGCACAAATTAAGCTAACTGTCTTTAAAAATCTATACTGTACATATGACACCTCTGTCATCTTAGTGTTAAAGCTTATGTGTGTTGAGTACATGCAAGTACATGACAGATCAGAGTTCAATACAATCTTTGTACTTTATCCCAATTTGCAATGGTAAGTTTATAATAAGGATTTATATTTTAAATTGTAGGGTTTGGCGTGGGAAATGTCGGTCTGTAAACAGAAAGAAGATCCGGCTACTATATTGCATGTCCGGGTACTGTAGATGATGCAGAGTTTGTAGCTTGTTCTTACAGCAGTTACAATTTAAACGTATCATCCTTGTCAAGAAAAAAACAAATTTTATGTTTTAAACAGAGATGGCAGTAGAGAGGCAAAACTTATGAATTATTATAAAAATACTTATATCCCAGCGTAATATGCAGAGACAACTGTTAACGACATCACAGGCTGATTCCTTCCACAAAAGTGTGAACACTGTGCTTAAAATACGTAAAAAAAGAGGGGACAATTGCTTACCAACAAAAGTCAGTACAATTTTCAGTGTTTCTAGTGGTGCAGAAATGACAGACTTTACAGCAATTTAAAATATTTTTCGAACTTTATAAAATCTTCACACAGTGCTAAATAGTATTTAGTATTTTGATTGCACGGTAAAATTTGAAAGCCTAAATAGCATAGCATGCGCATGATTCAAAACAATTATAAATCTAGTAAATTATCTTAAAACCATTTGCTCAAACTGTAAATGATTTTTTTATTAATGAATAATACAATCAGTGCACATTATGATTATTCATAGCCTTTAGACATTTATCTATTCTGAAAACGTGTACGATATGCAAATGGCCCATTTATGTCATCTGCTTGACAAGTGATTTTAACAAGTTCAAAATCCTGCCACATGGTTATTTTTTCATAGTGGAAGTTTTACCTGTTCCTGTGTAATAGTGCCAGGAGACTGCTGTAAGATGTAAATGTAAATTTAAAAAACAAAAGATTCCTTGTCTGTGATTTTCTTGTCTGTGCAGAAATTACAAAGAACAGTAAAAACAGAAATAGGCCACAACAGTTTTAGTGTTATAAACTCGGTTCTGCAAAGGTTCAGTCAAGTCCAGCATGTTAAACAGCATTTCTCAGATCCTGCGTGCTCGTGTTGGACTGCTGAACTGTGGCTGAGATTCCCAGATGGCAGCCGGGTGCAGTTTGGGAGGGATTGATTGGGTGGAACTCTCTTGTTGTGTGGTTCCCTGTTAACTAATATTTGTTGACTTGATTTTGAGGGATGCGTACACAGAGTCCTGGCAATTGCCTTCATGCATTACGGGTAGCTCGACACGCTTCTGAGCAGTTGTGTTTCATTTATCTTATCTCTGATATTTCCTTAGATGAAATAAAAATTTCAAACAGCCTTGGAGGCATTTTGATGGAATTTGCTCTGAAATACGAGCTCATCTTGACATCTCAGTTGCAACCGACTTCAGTGTTCTGATGTAATTGTAAATAAACTGGAAAATTTGAGGGCGTGGTTGGTTTTTTCCTCTGGGAACTGATGGGAAAAGAAGGCGTTTTAAAGACTGTTGGAGTGGTTAACAGCTCTGGCTCCGCCCAAGCGGACAGACTGACATCATCAGAAAAGGTCTGCTGTTCCAGAGGGGAAGTACATTTTCACATTTTGATTAAGACTATGAGGGAACATGAATTTAAAAAAAACTACGACATGCACAAATAAATCATTTACAAGCACTGCAATATTCCACAAAAAAGAAAAATATATTTTGATTTCATGATTACTTTACGATTTCCTCTGAAACTAGAGGAGACAAAGGACAAAATCTGCAAACAACCCCTCAAAAACATTAAAGCTGTTTGAAAGTAAATGTAACTAAATTTGGCGACGCCCACTTGAAGGATACATTGATGTGGTAGAACCACTCAGCCAATAAGATCATCCGTCGATGTATATGCATTCTAACGTCTTATTCACCGTGATTCCCAGACAGTTTCCCAGATTGTTTCATTACAAAACACAAGCATATGACACGCTACTTCACAACGTGCATGTTAAACGAACAGCTACAGGTTACACACAGAGCAAAAACCTACAGAGTCCAATCGACTGCTCATAATGCCTTTAAAATTATGCACAGGTAAGCACTTGCCTGCGGCTATACGTGAGCTTCCAGGCTATAAGCGCCTGGAAGGAAGTCCAACGGGCCCAATTATATTCTTTACAGACCCGTTCCTTTAGTTCTGCTGCTAAATAAGCTGGGCCCTTAGACCTGCTAATCTGCATATGACTTGCAGTTTTCTGTGCTTTGAATATTATGGTCTTATCAGTAGGTTATTGCTGACAGAAGAATATGTTTATGACACATGCAAATTAATTTGATTAAAAGGCCACTGATGAATTTAGTTAAGTCAACAGACAGGGTCTCTGGTATGTGAGAAAGCTTTTTTACATACAATCTCTATTCATATTATTTAATATTTTGTTTTTTTGACATACAGACACCACATTGCACTAGTCAAACCTCATTTCGTTAAATTCAATTTCTTTCATTTTTTTATTTTAAACAATATTATTTTTATTGTTTAAAATAAAATATTTAAAATTATTCCAAATTTCCTTTATTTCACAGCAGGATAAAAGTGAGGAGGAAATAAATCATGTCAGAATTTCATTGCCGGGTGATCTGTTCCTTTAACATCAAGAATCAACCGCCTCCCAGAAAACGAGAGGAAAAAACATGTTTTTGAAATAATCTAAAACCTGCTATCAAACAGCTGGTTAGTGTAGCCGGAAATACCTGCCTGTCAGAGGCGGCTGTAGTTACCCTCATGTGTGGAGATCTTTCCAGCCAAAGTGCTGCTGGTGTTTGCTGAAAGCAGAGGAAGGCAGACAAAGACACCTCAACATGGCATTTCCAGAGGTGTCAATCACAAGCAGCTTTCAGAGTCACTTGTTTACACGACGGATGGTGCAATCACACTCGATTCCCAGCAAAAGCTCACCAGCGCTCTGAAACACAGATACACAAACCCACACAAAGGTTTACTGCATCCCGAGATCAAAACCGGAATGAGCAAAATAAGAGAGGCCTTTACAAGGGTTGATTAAGGTAGCTCTTAATATAAAAAAAGAAATTACAGAGCCAGAAATATACTACCATTTATTCATGCAAACAGAAGCCGTGTTAGTTTTGCAAGCTGTTTTAGAGCAACAGTGTTTGTCAACAGTCTGAGATTACAATAACTAATCCCTGAACTGCTCATAAGAATGGCACAGAGGCTAGAATGCAGCCAGGAACCCTCGGAAAACAAAGACAGGTTACTGGTGAGCTGATTAGAGCAAAGAAAATGGCAGCTTGTCGTTTACCTGATTATAAGACGCAATTCGCTTCCGTCTCCGCGTTTACAATACTTTCTATTTCTTACAAACGTCCTGGCATGCACATTAAAGGCCAGGCTTGCGTCGTGACTGTTTATTTCAGGTGGAACACAGGATTACCGCCTGATACCTGCTGATGCTCATTGCAATGATGATGAAATATATATTTTACTCAGCCTTTTATTATGATTTTAAAAATATTAATATTATTAAAAAAATAAGATGCAAAGTTAGAATAAATTCAGATCCTCCAATTCGGTTCAAAGCGCCTGTTTTAGTTTTATCCAATTTGTAACTGTTTGGTGTTTTATGTTATTAATCAAATTACGTAATTATACAAGCTTTAGTTCAAATCTGTCTAAGCTTTTTAATGGGGTCTTATAGGAGCTCCACCTCTATATATAAAAAATATCACCCTAAAACATCACAGAAGGTTGTTATTTCTTGCCTTTTTAAACAAATGTCCTTTAATTACACAATGTGTTTCTATAAGAGCTGAAAGACTGAGTGTAATCAAACAGCCTGAAGGCTGCAAGAGTTCTGATAAGAAACAGGAGGTTTGATCTCTAAAAATGACTTGAATGTAAGATCAAAGTCCTCGAGGAAACATTAAAAAGCCAGATTCAGTTTGAGCTCTTGAATATTTTAGCATGAAAGTGTAAATGCAAATATAAGAACTTTATCTGCAAGATGGATTTTATTACCCATAATTCTTACTACTGTATCAATTAACCCATTTATATTTACCTACCGACCTATCTGTCTGTCTGCCTCAGTTTTTAATCAAGTTATATATACATATATAGAATTTATACTAATATATAAAACAAAATAAATTCATAGCATTGCTAAATTGAGTGAACATTAATTACTGATCAGATCATCATTATATAATATAGTAATTCCGTTAATGTTATTAATGTAAGTGTTACTGAGTGACGTGTTTTTAAGGCCCCTGGGTCAGCTGTGGGGGGGTCCCTACATCCAGGAAGGTTTAAAACGCAGAATTAGAGGAAAAACAGAGTTTTGACAACAGTGACATCTACTGGTTCCCTCCACCGGAGGATGTCCACACATCTCTCCTAAAGAGTCTAATAACACATGGATTGAAAGGGTTGTTGTGAAACGGCCTTCAGGAAAGCACACCACACACATCAAAAAATACACGCCGCTTCCGGGTTTCAGCGTTATGATCGCTGCTTGACCATAGCCCGTTGATAAATCTCTCTCTCTCTCTCTGAGGTGCTAAGGTTAACACCGCCTCACATGATCATCCAAAAATCTTTCTTTGCCATCAATAACGACTCGAGCAAGATTCTCTCATTAATGGCCATTGCCGAAAAAGCTGAGCTTTTATTGAAAAATGACAATTCCCAGCAGTGAGGTGATCATATCTGCCGGCCATCGATATGGGAAGTACTGTGCTCAAAGGTTGTTTTGTTGCCCCTGGGAACAGAAGTCCAAAGATCAGTGCCGGCCCCCCCACCCCTCACACCAGCGGCTGTATATCACTGAGTTCAGGAGATCAATGCACTTTTATTGCGATGCTTCCTCTTTCTAAACCCCGCCGCTGGCCTCTCGATCTATAGATCTCCTGCTGTATTTACAGTAATGAAACATTCAGATGCTGGAAGACAGCCATTGATTTTATTGTGCGAACACTTTTTGACTGACATTTTGCAAATGGCAGTGTGCGAAATTATAATAAAGCCACACTGACGAACAATCTGCTTTAATAGTGAAAATCAATTTAATACTGAGACTCCACTGGGCTGTTTTTTAAATGTTAACTGTGTTAAAATAGGAAAAAGTTTGCAGTTTTTACATATTTATTTACTCGTGTCTTACAGAAGGACCCGGTTAGGAATTGATTTAGTGGAGATTATTGATTAAAGGTGTCTAGCGTGGGGTTATCGTCACGGCACCCGCTGTCAATAAGTGCATAAAGACTGGAAACCTAATTAAGTTAATGATCAGCAAACAGGATGGTGCTAATTTTTGGTTAACTACCAATGCAACTAAATAAATAAATACATAAAGACCAACAGCTTATTCTGCATGTGTAAGACCATAACACAATTAACTTTTGTATATAAAAAGATCATCATGTTTCTCTAAACAATGCTAAAGAAAATAATCTGAAAGTGAAGGGTGTCAAAATTTTTCAAAACCCTCTTCTGATGTCATATGTCAGAGCACATACGAAATGCAAAGGTTTTGAATCACCTTATACAAAGACACATGATAGTACTGGCACTGTTGGTTTGTACACTGCTGGTGTACCGCACTAATGTTTTGTAGACAGTAACAAAATGCTCAATTTCAATATCACGCAACATGCTGCTGTGAAATGTTTGTTGCCTGCTTCTTAAGTGGTAAGAAATTAAGGCATGATGGAAAATGTTCCATTTGTGCATGTTTACACAAACATCCAAATGAGCGGTCTTCTGAGCTAAACTGTCACACTGTTTCCAGCAGGAATTTAACGAGGAAATGTTGGTTGTAGATTTAATTAGCCACCATGGGGATGTTCTGTTGTCTGCGGTGGAAACTTCCGACCACTGTCTAGCCGACGCTGATGAATAATAAATTTCACACACATTGCAGCAGTGGTACCTTCTAGAGCAGGTTTTCAGTCCTGCTCCTGGAGACCCACCGTCCTGCAGAATTTAGCTCCAACCCAAATCAAACACACCAGAACCAGCAATTCAAGGTTTGGGTTAGTAGTTTGATTAGGGCTGGAGCTATGTTCTCTGTGGACACAGGTCTTCCACTGAAGCTGGACTGAAAACCTCTGCAACTACACTCTGAACCTGATGACCCACAGCACTGTCAATTTTGTATGTCTCCCTTATCTGCCACACTAAGTTCAGGTCAGTTCATAGTATTTTCAGAATACAAGCTGATGATAAGAATCGGTTGTCGGTGCTGTGGGTCACCAAGACCAGAGTTGAGGACACATGCCAGAGCATGCAAATTATCACTAATTTAGCATAATTTAAGGTCCGGTATTAGGTCCAGTATTATACAGTGGATTTATGTGTGTGTAATCCAGTTTTCCACACTATTGGAGCATTGTAAGATTGGTTTTAAGATACCAGTGTTAACTTGATGCTTGCGCAGGGTTGGTTCAAATTCGGCGATTTGTCATTTGGCCGGTTACCATTCATGAGTTAGAACTGGAAACTGGCGAAGCCTCACACGCTGTTGAACTGGAACAACAGCAAGCAAAATACTCTGGATATCAACTCAAAAAGATTTCATAGACTCACACAACAGAGAAGCTTCACTTGTTGTGCAACGCAGTTTTAATGAATAGCTGGATGGCTACTTATTCCCTGGTATGCAAATGATTTCTCTCCTCAGACAGATTTATCTCCTGCCAATGCATTCAACACTGCCAATGCATTAAGCACAATGTTTCCAGATAACAGAACTCAGTGTTGACATCATATTATGAATATGCTGGATATGCATCATGTTTGCTTCCTCAAATCACATTCAGAAAGGCCATTCTTGGTCCAGCTCTCCAGCACCAGCCCTCGCCCCTGCAGCTTCTTCCATCCCTGTTTTCATCTCGGCAACATCTGATTAGTTGCCCTGACAACAGGGTGATGGGGTGATTACTTTCCCCGCATATCATTAAAGGATAATCGATATGATGGATGCGCTGAAGGCTGCGGGGCCGCGCAGGGCGTGCTCGCCCGGCATCTCCCTCATAATGAGCGTTTCATTTGTCCAGAAGACGAAAGCACCGGCGCCGGGTCACGGAGGCGGCCCGCCGGTTTCTGTCTCCCTCTCACCGTCACTTAATTACGGGGAAATTAATTGGCGGACGCGCGCGGCACTTGGAGACGAGACCTCCGCGCACTCCCGTGCCGAGCGCGCTCGTTATCCGGGGACGAGCGCGGGCCCGAACCGGAGCCTGCCGACCAGCTTCAAAGACGAGCAGAAGTTTTTCATCATGAAGACGTTCAGCAGATGAAGTCAGACTTAACGTGACATTTCTTCTGTGTGCGATAATGTAAGTGCACCACACTGGAGGCTACGGAGCGAATAACAACAAAACAACAACAACAAACTACAAAACAACAAGAACAACAACAAAACAACAACAACAACAAAAAACAACAAAATAACAACAACAACAATAAAATAACAACAAAACAACAACAAAAAACAACAAAAAACTACAAAACAACAACAACAACAACAAAACAACAACAACAAAACAACAAAATAACAACAACAACAAAACAACAAAAAACTACAAAACAACAACAACAACAACAACAAAACAACAACAACAAAATAACAACAAAACAACAACAACAACAAAACAACAAAAAACTACAAAACAACAACAAAATAATAACAACAACAAAATAACAACAAAACAACAACAACAAAACAACAACAACAAAAAAAACAACAAAATAACAACAACAACAATAACATAACAACAACAAAATAACAACAAAACAACAACAACAACAAAACAACAAAAAACTACAAAACAACAACAACAAAACAACAACAACAAAATAACAACAAAACAACAACAACAACAAAACAACAAAAAACTACAAAAAACTACAAAACAACAACAAAATAATAACAACAACAAAATAACAACAAAACAACAACAACAAAATAACAACAAAATAATAACAAAAACAACAACAACAACAACAAAACAACAACAACAACAAAACAACATAAAAACAACAAAATAATAACAAAAAACAACAAAATAATAACAAAACAACAAAAACAACAAAATAGTAACAAAATAATAACAAAAAAACAACAAAAACATCAAAAAAACAACAAAATAATAACAAAAAACAAAACAAAAAAAAAACAAAATAACGTGAAAGGGCCACGCCCACATCCAGGTGTGAACGGACGCCGCTATGACGCACCGGAAGTTGTCGGTTCTCAATGTCAATGAGTTCCGGTCGCATTGTTAATGTACTTCTTCTCACACTTCTCACATTTCTCACATTTCTCAGTTCCCCATAAAACAGCAAAACAGCAAACCTGGAATTCCTGCCTGAAGTAAAACAACACAAAACACAAAAACTGCTCTTATAATCACACAGCTGTACATTTTTTACGTCATGGTAAAGTCACCATGAGATCAAAATTTATTATATACTTATTTTTTGGAATAGTGCAGTGTTTGTATCCACGCGCATCATTATTTTTAATGTACGCACTTGTCATCTTTAATCGAACTCTGAAAATTTACTTCCCCTCTGCAATGGGTCCCTCTCTGATGATGTCAGTCTGACGGCTTGGGCGGAGCCAGAGCTGGTTACAACGTCTGGTTCACACAGACGTAAATCATTTTTATGGTAACAATTATTACTTTAAATGTCTGATGATTGTTTCCTTTTGTACACTAAAAAGTTGAGTACTGTGCTGGAACGACACTCTAATAAGTGTAAGTGTAAAATCTTTCTCCGTTGAGACACTGTTCTGAACCTGCAGTGTAAGAAGTTTGAGTTTATTTCTCCAAGACAGTGGAAGTAGATATTACATTTTGACTCCATTACAAAGATTAATTACATTAAAGGTGGGATTTTGTGTCCCGGAGTTCAAGGTATGACATTTAAAGCCAACAGGGGACTGAACTTCATTAAAAAGATTTATTACAACAAGTCGGGAATAGCATTTCTAAAAGCATCCCTTATTAGCTCTGTTTTAAAAAGTAAATTGAATTAACTACCACGTTATTCTTCGTAATTATGACATGCATTGTGCGCTTTACTGTGATCAGGAACAGGTTCTCAGAGGGAAAATTACAGTATACATGACATGTGACTTTAATAGAATAAGAAAGTTTATGCAACAAACTACCAGTTAAGCTGGGAACAATTACACAGCCTCTTGCTCATGAGCTGCAAGTCATTCAAAGGCCAGTTAAAGTATATCTAATTGCTACACCGTTCATTTCCAGAGCTATACCCAATTATAAGGGCAGTTTTAGGGGCAGTTGTGGCCTCCTGGTTACAGAGTGGGATTTGTAACCAGAAGGTCACTGGTTTCATTCCCAATGCTGGCAGGTAATAACTGAGGGGCCCTTGAGTTAGGCACCTTACCCCCAATTGCTCCCTGGGTGTCGCAGTGCTGCCCACTGCTCAGGGTGTGTGTGTTTGTTCACAACTCACTAATCCAATATGTGTGCACTAACTGGATAGGTTAAATGCAGAGGACTAATTCCAAGTATGGGTCTCCATACTTCACCAGAATTTCACTTCACATTAACAATTTACATTTATGCATTTGACAGACGCTTTTATCCAAAGCAACTTACATTGCGTTCAATGTATATGTTTGCTTCTTGTAATTCACAGAATCCAACAGCACTAAATTTGGCAAATTTAAGCTAGTTCATGCTGATTGTTAACCAGGGTTTACATTTAAGATTTTACACCTACTGTAGCCTTATTTGTACTTACATTCAGAATCTTGTTTCCTACAAAGAAATTCAATGCAAAGACCACAAATGCATTCACATTAGATCAAAATGTTGGATAAGCCTCCAGACAAAGACATTATGTGTATAAATGTCAGAAAAACCCTTGAAAAGCATATAAGAACTATTATGTATCTGTAAACCACAGTTCTGTTGAGATCAATTCAATATCTGGATCCCTGAAGGAGGTTGGCCCTTGTACCATTTCATAGCGGGAAGTTCTAATCAAAGCAGAAACAAACTCAATTCTTAAAAAGTGTTCTGGGACATGCAATAAATATGAAGTTCATTACCGCACATGATGTTTAATGTTACGCAGGCGGCCTCCAGCTTTGCCGCTCCACCCCAGAGGCAGTCACTTCAGCTTTTCTCTGTATTCATTTGTCAGTGTTGTTGCAACACCAACACAAAACTTATCCTTGAAGCCTGGCAGCTAAATTAACTTATGTTCCCACGCTGGTAATCAATAGCATGCGTCCCATAGAAATAGTGGTGATTAATTTTCTCTGAACTGTTTTGAACTTCGCAGAGTTGGTCGTCTAAATTTTATGTTCAGATTGTTGTTTACTGCCTGCTAACAAAATCTAATGGCAAAGAGAGAGATATCCAGTTGTTATCCTTGAGAGCAGTCTAGATTATATAACACCTGTGCAGGAGGTACATTTCTGTTGTTAGCAATAGTTTAACTGTTGATTTGTGCATGGAGTCACATTGTGTCTGGCTTTTTAAATTTGAAGTTATGGCCCAGGAAGACTGGCAAATGTTTCCAGCTACTTCATTGTTGGTATTCAGCAACTGAGTCTAAAGTGTGTGACAGGAATATATTGAAACTCTGGCGAGCCTACATGAATTTCTCTGACAGATATCTCAGGCATCTGGAGTCAAATGCATCTGATACATCTGACACAACTGATGCAGAGAATCAGATATGATGACATGTCTTATGCCAAAGGAAGTCACTTCTGCAGTTTTACCAGTCTGACCAGATGTTGTGCACTTCACAACAGCAGTTGCATGTCAATACAGCTGCAGCTCAGGGTTGTGCACTGCTCTGAATGTCTTTGAGAATATCTGAATTTGAACTGAGGTTACAAATCAGATGCAGAAAAATAGTTTTTCGAAGTAGAATTAAATTCATATAACTGCTGTAAAGCATAGTTTTTAATAATACATATCATTTTTCAAAATAAAGTACTGATACAATAATAATAATAATAATAAACAAAACATATGGAGCATTTACAGAAGTATATATAAATATGGTCAAAAGTTTAGGATCGCTTGACTCTAATGTTTGTCATGTTTTTGACCCTGAATTCTTAAATGTTTGAAATTCGTTCTGTGAACAGAAATATAATTGTGCCAACATTTCTTTCATTACAAAACTAAAATGTTATTTTTTAAATGGATGGCTTGGACCGAATGATGAAGACAAGCAGCCAATAAGAGCCCAGGAACTCCTTTGCTGTTTAAAAAGCATCTCAGTGATGCCAAGAGAAGATGCCAAGAGTCGATTGTGAGCCCACATTTTTGGTAGTGTATGTCTACATATAAACTTTATTAAATTATATTTTTCAAAATGGACCATCAGCTGGCTAAGACAATTTCTGTTCTTTTGTTGTTGTGCCGGACTGATGAAATTCCTCTGCTGTGTACTATTCCAATTAAAATTTCAGTTCAATAGCCTGTGACGTGGCCAAATAACAAATTACAACGTATGAATTATGAAAGGCTACATTTCTGAATTTTGCTGTAGCGGGAAGATGCGTTGAATAAAAATTTGGTATGAAAATTTTGTGAAATGCTTTTGTATTGCAGACATTTGTGAATGTGGACTGATGTAGGCTGTTTAAAAAGCCCAAAGTCTTGCAAAGTCTTGTTTCACACTTTTCAAAAGAAGAAAAGTGTTTTTTCAAGAAAAAACAATGGAAGGCTGGAATGCATTTAGGCATTTGGCTGACAAATGTGTGCCATATAAGCCTTTTTTTCTGCAAACCCTCTAATAAAGCACATTCGAACCCTTTCTTTGACTGCTCTCCTCATCAGACCAGCTCTCCTAATGTCTGAAAGCTATAGGAGAAACACCTGAGGCAGCAGCATTTTCATCGCCAGTTATCCCAAGAGCTTCAACACCCAAATACTGTAGTTTAAAAAATGACTCATTTACTTCCTCTCTTTTTTTCACCTCAGCCACTAAAGGCAGATATCCAATAAATATTCAGACGACTATGATGAGATTCTTTCAAGATCTCATAATGTTCCTCTGTTCTTGCCTTCAGCGTGATCCTGAGAGACCTCAGAGGTTAGCGTTGAGTAAGTGACTCAGTGAAGTTTCAAGGTGAGACCGTTGTCATGGCGTCAGGTCTCTTATTAGTTTCGGAGCTGGGACGCCTTATTAGGTATTCTGGAGGGAAGCAGCTTCTCCAGGAATTTTAATTAGTGTGACTTTAACAAAAGAGCGAGGATTTCGCCGTCTGCCTGTCGTAATAAAAGTCCTCGCTAATTAAAACACCTTAGCTGGCTATTAAAATATAATTCGCTATGAGAAGAATCATACAAGGGATTTCACTGAACACCTCAGATTCATTTTATCTTACTCCTGTGTACACTACAACCTTGGGATGTAAAGTGAGACATTTTTGAGTGTATGAAACTGCATGTAATCATACTCAATAGTATGTACTGTTTTATAAGGCTGTCATATTTGTTTACTTTTTGCAGGTCACAATATTTAATCCATACTTTTGACCACAGGTGTGGAGAAAAACTAAAATCTTGTAATCTGCTGCTCCTCCAGAAAGCCGGAGGAGCATCAATGTGCAATTACCTTTAAAATGACAGCCCAGCGAACGATTTAGGCTGTATGAATGTTTCCCTAATGTTTCCATTAAGAACAAAAACGTTAAAAAAATTCTAGAAACATTCAAAACATCCATTTTTTATGTTGAATTAACGTTATCGATTGGTTATTCAAACGTTATTTAACATAAACTATGTATAAACGTCTAAACGTAACATTTTTAAAACTTTCCACTAACGACTTAATAAATCTTTGATATATATCATATACTGTGTTGTATATATCACAAAAAAAGTATTCTCCTTAAGTTACTGCAAGAAAGATTTTTGATAACTTTTAGAGAACGTTCTGTGTTTTTAGCCAACGTTCTGAGAACATTCCTTATTAGCTTGGAGGCTCTTCTGCCCATCACTGACAGGAAGTCTCCAGTGAACATCCTCCACTTTGCTTCAGTGGGAAGAAGTGCAAGTATTAATTGATTGTTAAGGGGGGCAGAGCGGGTCTCAAAACCATTGTGCCAGAAAAGTTAATCTGCTAAAAATGAGTCTGTCAGAGAGCTCTGGACAGTTGTCTGTTGTTATATGAAGAGTAGAGGCACATTAGCATGGCACGAGGATTACAATAAGGCACCACTCAAGGTATTTAAATCGTTATTTATTAAAATACTGCTAAAGGAGGCTCAAATGTGTATAGCACATAAAAATGAACTGGTAGGATACATAAAATATACTCACACAGAAGATTATAATATAAAGGCTCACACTGGTCTTATACTCTCAGTACCTGAAGTTCCTTGTTCTGCTGAAGCTGTCTGTTCCAGCTGCTGGTCCAGACACCTAAACCTGTTGAGAACATATTGGTGAGGCTCAACACTTAAAAAACACCATCTAAAGTATCAAAATGCAGTGTGACAGTGTTCACACAGGCCCTGGTGCTCACTGTACTGGATTTCCAGATGTGGTGTAAAGTTACATACACGGTACCAAACTGGAACCCATCCTGGGTGCCACAAATGGAGACCAAAGCCACACAGGAATCCAAGTAGCTCTTGTGGGAGACCAAACTGGATTTAAAACCTTTGGATGACACCAAGCTCATCAAGATCTCCGTCTATAAATGTAGATTTTCAGATAATCAGTGTGCTTATACAATGTGGTGTCACCCCTGTTTATAAGTAAACTGTGTGTGAAGGTAGCATTCTAAAACGAGGACTGACACTGAATTCTGCTGTATTCTGTATGAATGCAGTCGGATCAAGGCCTCATATGATGTTCTCCACCTCACATCTGCATTCGTTTAAGAGACTTCTAAATGAGAACAACCGTCAAGACATATTCAAATGAGGTCAGAATACATATTGGCTGATTTCTGTCAAGGTCTGTAATGTAATGTCAGGAAGATAAAGAGAACAATGTTGCCTCAATAGGAGGCTGGGAATTTTAAGAGGGTGGCTTACAATATAAAATACACCCAAGAGGATCTCAGAGCTCAGAGGAGGAAAATTACAGCCATAAGCTCCAACCTGTTTTGGGACTCAATGTTCCAGACACCGGGAAAGGAATTTGCTTGGTTGTAATTGTGTGGTAAGGAATGGACATATATTTTTGGCTTTCTTACACCTAATGAATTGCGTGCATGACATGCTTGTGTGTAACTGTGTATATGCAATGAAACTGCTTCACTGTTGTACTTAAATCGTGGTTGTATTGGTGCCTGGCTTATGATCACATCTCAATGGTTTCTCCTTGACAGATTAGATGGAGAGCAAATTGAGACGAGACTTTTGCGTAAATCAGCTTCAATCAATTCAATCAATCAATTTCAGCTTTTCTTTTTGCATTTTTCCTGAAAAGCAGATCATAGTAATCTCTTGCGTGTATTCTCTGAAGTTTCAGAAGAGGCGTCTCAAACTGTGCTCAGCTTGGCTCAGACACTCAAATCTGCAATTTAAAAAGATTTCAGTATGAATATGTCTTTTCAAATTATTCCATTAACAAATAACATGAACTATGTTATCCACATTCATTTTTGAACTGTTTACTTTTCTGTATGTCAGCAATCTTCTTATTTTCTTCTTCTAGGGAATTTAAATAGAAACATCTTAATAAAGCTCAATAAAGTCTCATGGGCTATAAAAACAGTTCCTCTGATGTTGGGCTCTTAAATATTGTACACAACTGGGCATTTCTATAACAAAACTGACTTTAGTTTAAACTCCCGCCCCACTGGTAATGCTGAGAACCTGTATTTGAACAGGAAACCTCCCATTAACCTGTGTTGACTGAGCTGTGTTCACATAAAACAGACTCTGTACCTTTCCACATGATCTACATATCAATTGCAAAATCACGTCTGACTTTGTAGTGCAAAAACAGACACATAGCAGCACACAATCTCAGACTCCATGCAACCAGATTAGTGAGGGTGAGAAGAAACGCACAGACAGTGTTAAGTAGTCCAGATCTTTCTCGGCAGGGTGGCTGCCTGACTCCTGGGGACACGGTGAACCTTGCTGTTGCTGCCGTAACTGCTCTGCTATTATTAACTAGCAACCTGCATCTGGGTAAATATTCATGGAGATCAATGTCACCACAAAGACATAGCAGGCGAGAGAGCGTGCCAGGAGTGATTCATCCCTAGCCTGGGCAACAGTGCCACTGTTAAGTCCTGGTAGCCCATGTTATCTTACAAACAGCTCAGCTAACAGTTTTAGGTTGTAAGAATGTTTCCCTAGGAATGATAAACATACTATTTTGAATGTTCTAGGAATGTTCAAAATGTTGTATGAACATTATTGCTTGAATGTTGCATTAACGTTATTGTTAATTCTTGTAAAATTATTGTTAAAACGTTGCACTTAAAAATAACATTTTTGAAAAATATATGATATATAATGTTAAAAAAGATCTGCTAAATCTCTCTCTATTACTTCTCTATTGCTCCACAGAAGAGATGGAAACCTGGATTTGGACAGTCATCTGCTGTCAGGTGTGATACCCAGTCATGAGAATTAGCACACGATGCTTACAGACTTACACCTACTTTTTGTCACCTTTTGTAATTGAATTAATTCAGTCAACATTTCAGTTTTACATTATCACACAGCATTAAAGAAATAACTTACCCAAAAAACGAAAATTCATAATGTATGAAGTGAAACAATACATTTGTGAAAGAAAACGTATTTCGCTTTTATTAACTCAATGCCGTCATATGGATATCTTGTATGATAGTTGTGCTTTTTGGAGCTTCAAAATCTCAGGCACTATTCACTGCCATGATGACGAGCCAGGATATTATTTAATATAACTCCGACTGTGTCTGGCTGAAGAAAATACACGCCTAGGATGGCATGACGGTGAATAAATTATAATTTATTTATTTGAGAATTTTCATTTCTGAACTATTCCTTTAAAACAGAGACCAAAATGCTTGCCACCACAATGCAAAAGTGTTGAGTGTGGTTGCTAAGGTATTCTCAATTATTTTTAACATATTGTTAGGAGGTTGCTAAGCTGTTCTGGACGGTTACTAGGATGTTGCTAGGTGGTTTCTAGGATGTTCTGCTGGTTGCTTACTGGCCAAAACTGGCCAACCCCCAAGTTGTGACATTCTGAAGCTAGAACTGATTTTGATGGCCAGAGCATCATTGTATTTTGCCTAAATTTACATTTGAAACTGCTTGAAACCAGCTGAAATCATTTCTGAAATCCAAAACAATCACAAACAGACTTGTTTACTCTGCACCAACTGCGGCATGATTTAAAATTCATCTTAATCAAATGTATTTTTTTTCCCATTTGCTGGGGCTTTGAGACAGAGCTAAGATAAACCGTGTGAGTGTTTGCTGAAATTTTTCGCACCAAACAGATTTCAGACTTTTTTTTGTTAATTTATGATCTGTGTTTTGAAGTGGGTTTAAATCCAAACACCCTGTTATAATCAACTGCAGAGAAACGCTCCACAATAAACCTTCGACCCAGCTAACAAGTAACGTTCTCAGGATGTTTCCTGAAAGTTCTCTCAACTTATCAAAAACATTTTTGCAGTTATGCTAGTAGAACGTGTTTTGACGTTACACATCATATATCAAAAACATTATTTTTGAGTTGTTAGTGGAACCATTTAAAAATGTTACAAATGAAAAAAGTTTGAATAATGTTCCTATATCCAAGCAATAACAATACAATGTTAAAAAAACTTTCCAATAACATTTTAATGTTCTTGTAACCGCATGGAAATGTTAAAGAAACATTCTTAAACATAAAACTGTTAACCAGGTACTGAATTCTAACCAGGAAGTAGCATGTCCTTTTGAATGAAAGTATCCAGACTGCACACAGTGCTTTCCTACAACAGAGGCCGTGAAGCCTCAGGCCAGAAACGGGCTTATTTTCACAAACACGACATATTGCAAATCCCTCCACAATCAAGAACCACTTTTAGTTTTGCATATGAATCAGATCCATGCTGTTAGAGATTTCTAACTGACCGCAGTGTAATGGGGCATTTTCTCATAAGCACCTTTTCATTCGATACAACATTACTGCGCTTGGCATTGTCTACGCTGCCGCCGTTTACATATAAGTGGCTAACAGCTCACTTGGAAAGGTGTGAAAATTGTGCTGCAAATTGGACCATCAAACAAAGACGACAAACTGATCTATGCTTGAAAACCCTTTGAAAACATCGTCTAACGCATTAGGAGGAAAGTTTCATTTTGGAATCAGTTGGCTTACGTGGCTACGGTTCGCTCTCCAGAGGTTGAGTTCGGGTTCAGAGGATGATTCTGCAGAGCTCTCCTTTACACCCCTATTGATCCAAAAGAATAAGGAAGTGGACTCATCAAAGCTTCGAGAATCCTTTTGAAGGTTTGTTGATCGGTTTCTGCTTAACCTCTACTACACCAGACAGCACTCATAAAAGATGAAAGAGATCCTGATAATTTCTCTCTTCATACAAGATGCTGTACAAACTCTGTATAGCTCTTCATTAGGGAATTTATATAGTTAATATAGATAAACATATACACTTATAACTAACTCAGAACATCCAACACAAAAAAACTGAATATTTTTCTTTTAAGTGTTTCACTATATACACAATTGTAATAACTGAAGGATCACCGCTTGCAGTATTCGAAACTGCAACTTTTTAGGTACCAGCTGCTAATGTTGCCAGCTACCCAACTAATAATTTTAGGTTGCAAGAATGTTTCCATAACATTTCTATGAAGTAACATAAATGGTAAAAATCTTTTGAATATTCTAGAAACGTTCCTCAAAATGTCCAGTTTCTTAGATGTTGTGTTAACGTTATTGCTTGGTTAGAAAAATGTTTTTCAAACAATTTTTTCTGTAACATATCTTAGTAATGTTTTTTTGGTTCTACCACAATTACTGCAAAACTGACAGAACTTTTAGAGAATAATAGCCAACGCTCTGAAAATGTTGTTGAACTTTCAACTGTTTGCTTAGTAGTTAAAAGTACCAGGATGGGTCTTGCTTTAAAGTCTAAATCCTAAACCTAAGCTGAGATACAGTGTAGACTATTAGTATAGCACTTTAACAGTAGTGACTCACGTTAAATGAGATTATCCAGTCAAGGGATTAATATCATATAGATTTATTTTCTGTCAAAGCTCACGTCACTGTCACCAGACAACAATGAAAGTAAGACATTTTTGTGCTACAGATGAGGTTTACACAGAGCTCCACAACAGCCTGTGACTAAAATGGCAATTGAATATTTTAGGAAGTTAAATATGTCAGACGGAAGATGGTTCATCATTTTGTCTATGTTGGGGTTGCTGGAATATGAAGACATCCCTCTGACCCATAATGCTCAAACAAACGGATGTTAAATATAGAATTGTAAATGACTGCACAGGGAAAAAACAGCTTCTTAAATAATTTATTACGATATTTTCAGCTCCTTATTTTAACAGACAGAATGAATCCCGGTTCCTACCCTGATTTAGGGACGATGAGAAAAAGATGAATTATGCTCTGACTCCTGCACCATTTTTGGTTTTGACTGAAAATAGAAACTTCAGGTTGTAACTTAGTACACATTATAAAATGAGTCACATGACACAGGTTGCTGTTAATGAGTTTATATAGAAAGCACAAACCAGCTAGTCTTACAAGTCTCACTCTTTTCTTAATGCAGGTCTCAGGACACCCCAAACACAAGTCTTAAAGTCACACACACCCAGATCATTACCAGATCAGTGTTTAACCAAAAACTTCCTGTAAATGACTGGCTTTAAACTTGTAGACTGGCTTTAAACGTATGTTTACTTCACAATCATCAGGTTTATATACCATTAAATGTATCATGTAAAACATTACCACTATTCATTTACCCACAAATTAAATTCTGCTGTTATTTACCTTTATGAACTGTATTGGTTGCATGTTTTGCATTAATAAAATGCATGCATTAAAAATGTAGTGGTCAAATAATGCCACAAGTGCATTATTCAACATTTTTATTTCTGTGTTTAAAGGAAGAAAGAAACTTGTACAGTTTTAATTTTTGGGTGTACTGTCCCTTTAAGGCGCCAGGTAGGCGCTGTTGCTGAAGTCATTTTTCAAAATTTTCACTAAATATTATTTCAGCGTCTGTCAATCTAATGCATCCCAGTATTTTTTAATAAGTCTTCACCGTTCTAAGTTTTCCTGTACATGTAAGTTTGGGCAGGAAATTATGTTTTCTGTCCAACCTTACGAACTATATAATAACCAATTCCATTAAAATATTGATTTTATTATCATCTAGGTGTCAATCATGTTCCATAATGTCGACTTAACAGTCAAACAGCTGTTCCCTCTCACCTTTTATTAAGGAATCTGCAGATTGTGAATGAGATATAAGGGCTTTTTAGAGGTAATTCAGGTCAGCTCTGTGGGCGAGTGTCTCCAGGCAGCTGTAGGTACAGTCTGTTCAGCTCACAGATCCTAATATCACGCTGCTCTGCTTCACTACCCACAGCATCTCAGTTCCACACCAGAGCGCACCGTAGGTATGTCCACTTTATACATGAATTTCCACCTGCAGTGAAAGAAGAGGAAGACGGAGGTGAACTTCTGCTCTGTCTGTGTTCAACTCCGGTAATGAATCCAGACTCCCCACAGCGGCCTGAACAATTCTTAATAGGCAACCGGGGGCCGCATACAGGGGCCGAGCGGCACTAGGTGGGAATTACAAGGGATCACACCCTCCAGAGACAGACGCACCCCCCACCCCTCCGCCCGATTCCACATGCTCTCCCTATGTAGTTCTGCCTCAATTACAGCCATCCACACTGACAGGACACCTTCTGGTCTGTCATTTAACTGGCTACATCCAGAACAGCCCATCATACAAAGCTGTCTTAGTTTGTGGAAGCATTAAAGTTCTCAACTATTCAGGGGGTTTAGTAATGATGGACTATGTCAAACGCTGTTGATATTTAAAATCAACGCTTAAACAAACATACCCTGCTATTTGTTGCTCCGTCTACATAATAACAAACATGCTATGCAACACAGACAATCACTAATATCTGGTGGACATGCCCCCTATCGCTGATTGGCTAAGAAAGTGTTATGGTGTTGTGGTGATCAGTCCAATTTACTTTGTATTTTATGCTATTTACACAACCAGGAGACACACAACACACATACAGAACATCTAGCAAATATTCACAAAATTGTTTATTCGGGTGTTAAATTTTTAACAGCATCTTTAATGTTGACTCATGAACAGTTGATATTTAATTCGAAATGAGTTAAATGGGTTTATTTTTTTACCATTTGATGAAATTGAACAAAAACATAATGGTTTTGAAACGGGTTTCCTGAACTCTACCCTCATCTGCCATTGGACAGATAAACAGATAGTCCCGCCCTAAATGAACGCCATTATGGTTAAGATAATGTTGCTGTGTTGGGCGGGTCGGGATGCTCAAACAGAGAAATGTTTCAACGTGCCACATTGTTTACATCTTTTAGCAAAAGCAACTTATATATGTTTTATGAAAGACACATTTTTTGACTGCACAAGCCACTTACCTATCAAAACTTCTTCGTTTGTTATTTACGCAGAAGACGGAAAATATAGATGAGATGCACTGAAGTTTGTCCTGTGAAAAATGTATGTGTATATTCACCTGTGACAAAGTAAATGAAGAGAAATGCTCACACTTTAATGCAGAGTAAATGTAGATGTTTATCTGATCAAAACACTAGCCTACAGTGAACTAGTCTAAGCCTCATACACACACACACAACTGGAAAACACTTGCAAAAACCACTCAGATGCTTTCTGACTTATGTTGCTGTTTGTTTTTTACTTTTAGATGGACAGTATTTCAATCCCAATCTGCACACATTGTGTGAAAGTTTTTTATTTATGAACCATCAGTGATTTCATAAACAAATATAAACACTTCATGAAAACGACCAGCTAACAATTTTAGGTTTTAAGACATTTCTCTAATGTTTCCATTAAGTAACAAAAATATTTGTTGTGTTATTTTGAAATGTCTAGGAATGTTCAAAACGTTCCACTAACAACTTGAGAATAATGATTTTGATATATATGATTAATATAACTTTATGCCTTTGACATAAGTATCTATTCAGAAGTCTATGACATCAGATCAATTTATGACATCAGAACTGTACTAGCACCTAACATGTTCAAGCAACGGTTAGTGCACAACGCATTACTCTCTGTGTTTAATTTCCTGACTTACTGTGTAGAATCGTACGTTAATGAGCAGGATACAGTGGCTGTCTGTCTCGCAGGATGTGTCTCTTCTCTGAGTCATCCAATGAATCAGCGCAGGTAGCTTTGTGTCGACACTGCAGGAGCTGTTTCATTAAAGCTGGCCGTCATACCACTCTCCCTCTCTTTTTCTCTCTCCCCCTACAGTAACTCAGTAGTCACCATATGGACAACATAAAACCCAGAGCCACGTAGCAAACAGTCGCATACTAGCTCCTTTGTACACCACAGAGATAACAGACACTGACTAACCCAGCCCACGCTGAACGTCCTTCCAAAATGCCCCAGAAAAATGGAACGAATCAGTAATGTAATAAAAATAAACGAGTTAATAATCCCCGCGAGAGATTTCGAGGTAATTACAAACGTGCGCCACCCCCGGCTAAGAAAATATGTGGCGCTCACCTTCATCTGTGCTAGCTGATGTATGTGCTCTGTGCTTGATAATGTAGAGCTTCAGCTGATATGTTTATAGAAGCTGACGGTGGTGGATCAGACTGGATTGATATGGCAGTCGCAGAGAGAGCGGTAAGAGGTGTCTAATAAGTTTTGTGGCAGGCCCTGATCAATAAACAGCAACGCTTGTTTTCAAAGAGGAATGAGGCCAAGCATAATGGAAACAGTACGATCGCTTTCTGACAACAGCAAAGCAGCATGCATGCTAAGTGTGGGGAACACAGTTAACTCGTCACAGATGGTTTAAGTTGATCTCCAAACCCAGTCAAGCTGGTGATCCGATCAGCAAAATGCTTTCCCAGGTTGACCAGCTAAGAGTATCCAAAACCCCAATAAAACAAGACACCACCATAAGAACATTTCCGTAATGTTTCCATTAAGTAACAAAAACATAGGCTTTTTTGGATTTTTAATTGTAACATTTTTAAATTCTGTATAAGGCACTTTTTAAAAGCTTTTTTATTAAAAAACAACAATCAACTAACAACTCAAGAATTTTTTTTCGATACATATGATATGTATATGTATATGTTAAAAAAAAACATTCTATTAACATTACTGCAAGAATGTTTATTGATGACTTTGAGAGAACTTGGAGAGAACTTAAATGTTCCCTGTTGCTGGGCAGACTAGTCTGACCAAGCTGGGAGAGCAGAGAAAAATATTTTTTTCCTGTAGTTTTCAGGAAGGTCTGTTTTGGAACATGCTAGCTGGTTTCTGTCCAGCCCAAATCGATCATTAGCAGACTGACCCACGAACGTGTTCCAAAATCCAGCCAGTTTTGCAAAAAAAAGCGCCTCAGGTAACATTCACAACGAAAACACCCGCATCAAAAAGATAGTCTAGAGTAGTCTATCAGAATACAGAACAAGCAAATTAACATAAGCAAATCCATTGTGCTTTTATTGTGTTGAGGAAATCAAAGAGACTATACATGAAGTCTAGGTACTGCAGCTGAGGCGATGGAGGTGAGATATGTTTCTCTCTTGCCAGATTCATGCTGCTGGTGTTGCCATGAATGGTGCAAAAACAGCCCCTGTGTGTCAGACTAACACTTAGTTTTAGAGGTCTCAGAGCGACTCACAAGAGTTTTGGAGGGTATATAAACCTTTTCAGAGGCCTGTGTATGGTTCTTCTAATGCACTCGTGTGCTCCACTTTGATAAGTCATTTTTAATCATTTTTATTTTTTGCAATACAGAACACAGAACAGCAACTGAGTGACATGATGTAACATGAACACTTTCCTAACATTTTTATTAAGTAACAAAAACGTTTAAAAATGTTATGTTATTTTACGTTCAGTTTTTTTAAGACTTTGTATTAATGTTCTAAGAAAGTTCTTCAAACATTTTTAATTCTGTAACTTTTTAAAACATTCCACTAACAACTTAAGAATAATGTTTTGATATGATATATAATGTTAAAAAACATTCTACTAATGTTAATGCAAGAATGTTTTGGTTACTGTTGAGAGAACGTTTAGAGAACATTAGCCAATGTTCTGAGAATGTTCCCTGTTAGCTCGGACTTAGAGTAGTTTTAAAAGTAGATACCTAACTGGAATGGTCTGAAACATTGAGTCCTGGTGCTCATGCAGTGAGATGTGGTTCATCTCTCCATCCTATTACTCCTCCATCCATTTCTTGTTCATCTTTCACATACCTGTTAATTAAAAGTGTCTAAAAATAAACCAACAACAATGTTATGACCAACAATTCAGAACTGAACTGAGAGTTTCTGCTGATGTTGAGACACATGAATGATCATTTTAATAAAACCTGCCTGAAGTAGGAAATATTTGCACAGACTCATTTCAGAAGTGTTGATCTGGAGGGAAGCGTCTCAATAGTTAGCAACTGCACTTGACTAAACAAAAGGAATCCTTCATGTTTTCTCAGCTGTCAAGGACAAACAAAAGACAAGCCATGAGGGGAGAGAAGACAAAAAGCATCTGTTGTTGTCATGCTTGCGTGCTCAAGGTAGCAGAGAGGATCCCACAACACGTGAACCACCGCGGCCCAACTTCACGAACACCTGACAGACTCGCTCCTCTACTGATTTATTATTTTAAGAGTCAGGATTTACAGCAGACACGGGCAGATGCGTCGACTCAAAGGCTAATGCAATTATGCGCTTTACTGCCACTGATGCTGATGTGCTTTTATGTTGTGCTATGCATTTATCTTTTAGACGGGTCATTTAACCATCTAAGTGACTCTTTAAGGCTTTTCAGTGTTTGTGGGATTATATTATTGCATCGATCAAAAGCTTGTAACAGGCTGTCACAATTCATGTAGTGTTCACATATAGCGCTGTAGAAAATGTATCTGCCCCCTAAATGAAAAACTCTATTATGTGTGTTTGGAGAACACCGACCGTCACTAATGCTAAAGGGAACCCTGAGAAAAAACAAACCTTCTCTCAGATGCTCTAGAATTGTCTTTAATCAGGCATATATGCACAACCCAACTTAAAAACAAAGATTTCTAGAAGGTTCTGTGTCAGGCTGTATGGTTCCATAAAGAACCTTTGACTGACATATTCTGTGAGGAACCAAAACGAGTTCTTTTATGGCATCACACTTTTTTTAAAAAGTGTTCCAGCTAAAATGGTTTTGGGTAGTCGAGTGACTTTTTCCTTTTGAATAAATGAAATATTAAAAACAATTCTTTGCATAATATGAAGTTTTATTTCATTTGAAACCCAGTGATAGAAATATGTTAAAAAAGAAAATGGAGAAATCAACAACCACTATAATGGATGTGTAATTTTTGTCAAAACAAAAAAAAGGATGCGTGTTCTCACATCTGTGACCAATTAAGCACAATTTCAACAAAGTCAGGGAAAAGACCAGAAACATTTGGTTGGTCAGCTTGCTGTCGTGAAAACAAGCCTGACTATGCGGCTCTGTCTGATGATGTCATTAACACTGAGCTCCCGGAGACCCAATCAATCAAGCTGATTGGTTGTGTCACAAACGGCCTGCAATCAGCACAGAGTCCAAACCTGTTACTGTAACTTAATCGACAGTCTTTAGTTAACATTACCGTAAGCCATACGTCTCTGTGCGGTACAGAAACCCTGCAAAACGAAGTGTGACTTTTAACAGCCCTAAGAGTCTATTAGGGGTGAGACAACCTATATGTGGATATCTGGCTAACAGGAAGCATTCTCAGAACATTAGATAACGTTCTCTAAAAGTTCTCTTAGATATCAAAAAATCAAAAAATTTGTAGAATGCTATTTTAATGCTATATAACGTCTCAAAAATGTTAGTCGTAAGTTGTTGGTGTGACGTTTTCAAACATTTACAGAATTAAAAAAAGGATGAATATTAATCTTATAACCAAGCATTAATGTTAATACAACGTCAAAAAAGTTACGTGTTGAATGTTACTAGAACATCCAAAATAACATTTTTAATGTTTTTGTTACTTGAAGGAAACATTAGGGAAACATTCTTACAACCTGAAATTGTTAGCTGGGTATATGTTGTTAATGCTCAGTGCAGTATGTACCCACAAAAAAGTGGCCAAGCTCAGTAACTGCCATTCCAAAGGGAGGTAAAATGCTCTTATGTTTTTCCTTCTTGAAACCATCCCTGGAGACAGCAGAATAGCTTTGGACTACAGAGAACAGAAGATCCATCTTCAGACACACTCACGTGCATGCTCACACACACACACCAATGCAATAAAAAACAATAAATCTGTTGAAATATGCCACACACACATGACCACTTTGAGACGTCTGCACACCCTACAGAATTCACAATGCATCCACACAAAGGGAGGCAAAGAAGAGTGTTAACAAAGGTTAATCTGAATATAAATGCAAACATCTTAGCATGCCAGCTGTTCTTCTCACCTCGTAGCTTACCTGTTCAACACTGAGCCATAAACGGCACCGTATAGACTCCATATAATCATGAATTAAACATGCTGTGTGTGTTTGTGTATGTATGTGGGGTCACTTCCTGCCTGAGATTCCTGTAGGTGTAATGCAGAGATAACCGCAGTGAAAACAGAAATCATGAATGTAAACACTGGCTGTTTCTGAACCAAGACCTGGAACCCAAGCTGCCTTGTCTAGTGCCTAAATAGGCAGCTGCCTTCTAAGGTATCATCCAAGACTTCATTGACAGTAATTAAGCAATACTAAACTGCAAAGTGCACACAGAAGTTTAGCACTGCTAAGCTGTCAACACAGTATGCGTTAGAAAAGCATAAAAATACATTGTGCAGAAATATGTCTTAATGCTGCAACCCGTCACTTTTGCCTCTCTATCGCCATCTCTGTTTGAAACATAAAATTGCAGGATATTTGTGGAGTTATTTTCCAGATGCTGCAATACAGTAGCTGGATCTTCATTTTGTTTACAGACGGACATTTTCTGCAAAATCAGACCAGACAGATTTTAAATTATAGATCATTATAACTTTACTGTTGCAAATATGGGTAAGGTAAAAGAAATACTGATTACTAACATTTGTTAATTTTAGCCAATAAAGTTAAAGAGCTTTAATTTTCAGCTTTAAGGCAAATTCATTTTAAAATAGAATTAAATATTTCAAGGTGATAAACCTCTAAAAGTTGTAGTTTTTATAGTTTTGATATGTACTGCCTAGTGCGTTTACATATCTAAACTATTAACAAACAGAGCAGATGGACACAGATAGTGTGCGTGTGAGGGCCATTCCAGAGTCTGGCTAAAATATCTAAGACAGCTTCATAATAATGTGGCTTATGGAACAGCTTTCCTATTGGGAGAAGGTATGTGCCGCCTTAAAATGCTGCCTATGAGAATCTAAATCACACCATGAAAATAGATTATAGCATAAAAGTCATAAATGGACAGCGAACTAACAGCTCTGTGTACATCAGACAGTGATGCCAAAGCTGCTAATGAGCTTGTTAGCTCTCGGTTCGTTTTCTGTTCCGGGCGTGTGAAATCTTTGCTGTCTGCATGCAGCAGAGAGAGACTTTCCCGTGAAAAGCTCAGCTCTCCTTCATCTGTTGCCCTGCCCACCACCATCAAAGGACGTGACCTGTACCTATGGCCGGCGGCCCATCGCCGCAGCTGTCCATCTCCTGTGATAGGCCTTTTACACTCATCAATATTTAACCAGCCTGTTATTGACTCAGCAGTCGTGTTTTAATTAATATGTGCTTGATTATCATTAGACATCAGCAGCGGCGCCGAGCGCCGATTTCTCAAAATAAATGATTTCGCTTGGCGTGAAAATATGTGCATAAATTAAAAAAAGAAGTAATATAAGTGACATTTCACATGATGAATGATTTAGCTCACTGAATTTATTGATATATGGATGATCACATTTGTAATATTAAGATAATGGAGAACATTCTCAGGACATTGACTAACGCTCTCAAAAAGTTCTTTTAGAGTTATAAAAAACGTTCTTGCAGTAACATTAGCAGAATGTTTTTTAACGTTATGTATCATAAATCAAAAACGTTATTCTTAGGTTGTTAGTGGAACGTTTTAAAAAGTTACATAATTAAAAAAGGTGAAATAACGTTCTTATAACCAAAACATTAATGTTAATACATCTAAAAAGGAACGTTTTTATCGATATTATTACCTAATGAAACATTACGGAAATGTTCTTACAACCCAAAATTGTTGGGATGTGCTCAAGAGCCTGTGAAATATTATGCTAGTTACTAAATAAGAGCCAGTGACCAAACAACAGTGTTGAATAGATGGAAAATCAGTCACACACACACATAGCTGCAGAGACACTAAATCATCCAGCCCAGCCAATCAAAGCCACCGTCTGTGTGATTACATCAAAGAGGCGGGCCTCTGGAGGCAAAATCCTTCTAGATGGGCAGTTTGACACATCAGTCAAACGGCAACCGTGGCCTCAGTGTGGTGGTGATGTTTCCTCCACAGAGCTCAAGGGGATAAAAATCGCGACGGCGTCTCTGACGATGTTACAGATTGTGGAATCTGTGTTTGTCCACAGCAGATCTTGAAGATGCTGCTTTCTGTGAAAGGATCCGCCTTCCAGAGGATGTCTCTTGATGTATCTATAAAACCCTGTGGATGAATTTGTAAAACAAGAGCAGAGTGTAAAGCACATGCCACGTTGAGCTCTGCTGCGGTTGCTGATATTACACACGTACATGGAGCTTACTGACAGGATAACAGATGGGTTCTGAAGTTCTTGAGAACGTCATTCGTCCACCAACACATTGTTATGCAGACATCTATGAGCAGAACATTATATGTCATATCAGGAAAAAAACAGACTTTGTTATGTTATCCATATGCTGGATTTATGACTAATTTGCACTTAAAAATAAAGGTTTTAAAAAGATTCTTCACTGCGATGCCAGAAGTACCATTATTGGTCCATTTTTGGACACTTTCAGTCAAAGGTTCTTAAAACAACATTTCTTTCTTACCTTTTCATAGTCTAAAGAACTTTTTACCAGTACAAAACACCTTTTGTGAAACAGAAGGTTCTTTAAGGAACCATACAGCCAAAATGGTTCTTCTATGGCATCGTGAGGCACCTTTTCTTAGGAGCGTACCTTTGTCCAATACAAAAACCTTTTTTGCAGTTAAAAGGTCCTGTGGTTGTCAAAGGTTTTTTGTAGAGCCATACAGCCCAACAAAGAACGTTTAGGAACATTTGTTTTTAAGAGTGTAGTACACCAGGATTTATCTAAGAAATATATGCTATGGTGTACTATGGTTCTGGTCGCTTTATTTTAAAATCTGACAACATTAAAAAGGGCACAGCCGTGTGGACGGCAGGGGAACATTTATCCTCTAAAATACCCGTGGCTTAATTTGTTTCTGAAGTGATTATGACTTCACTATTGGCTAATTAGGAACTCTCATTAAAATTTCCTGCGACTGCTTGTAATGCATTAAGCCTCACTGATTGAATATGAGATCCATGATGGCAGCTCGCAGCAGTCGTAATGCATCTCAAAGTAACATGCTCATCAGCATGCATATTCAAACACCGTTGTCCCTCTGAACACAGTGCAACAGAATGAATGCGCTTCAATGTCTCAATTACAGCCCGGAGAGCTGAAACCGCTCCGAGCACTCGGTGGTCAGTCTGAATGGTTTGTGTATTGTTTGACTATCTGTGTATAGGTCTATGTCAAGTTATAAAAGCAAAACGTCTACCAGTGGAGTGCAGATGTCCTGCTTTACTGCATGCTGTCATTAAAGCAAAAGAAATTCTACAATTTGCTTTAATTTTCGAACCAACCAAAAATCACACATGAGATCTCTGTAGTATCTCAACAATTTATCAGCAATGAGGTTAAACGGAGAGCAGATGGAAACGTTTGCTTAAGTCTCCTGTATCTCATATGTTTCTCCTGAGAAAAAGAACCATACATTTCACAAATGTCTCCATTAGAATTTTATAAGAGATCTCAACAATGTCTCAAATTGAGCTTAGATTTGCAATCAAAAGTCAATATTATTGAATATTAATTTTACAGCTTCATACTTTTTAATTTATTTTAACAATCGTCTCATTTGTTTCTATTTCTCCTGAGCAATTTTAGGAGAAATAACTGAGATGTTAAGGTGATGATTAAATTAAATACAAGTGAGCCAAATCTCCTCAGCTATAAAAGAGCAATTTCTGAGAAATATGTTTTTTCCTCTGGGTAGTGATCGCAGTCATGTGGAACCCACTGGATATGTTTTTATAAATATTTCATGTTTTTATTTTGTGACAGATAAAGTGATTTGACTTGTTTTTAGTTATCTCTTGCTTCCACCCCCTACAGCTGTGATGTCAGTCACATGACTGTTTTTTTTAGTCCCAGAATCCTTTGCTCTCAGTTCTCAGCCTCTTTTGGGTGGCCTTGTGCTGTTTTGAGGTCACCAACAATAGCCAATATCACAGATAAGCCCAGAGCCTCCAGAAGCTCAGAGGAAGAGCGGGGAATATATGTGCTGTTTCCCCACTGCATCGGCCTTCTGTGGATGAAAGGAGGGCAATTCCAGTAGCTGCTCATGAATGATGACTAAAATTAGCCGCTGAGGTGATGCTGGGAGTAGATATGGAGAACATCTCCTCCTTGGTGAGCTGTGCACTGGGAGAAGAGGATGCTGACCTCATAGATCTGACCTCAGAGCTCCACACCTTGGCTTACTGCATATAATAACACAATACTTCATCCTAAAAGAGACAATTCACCATCACTTTAACTTCATGTAACAAACCAGACGCACATGCAGAACTTGTGGATGATCAGGCTATATCATGTGCTACAATATTCATTTAAAGAGTTAAAGAGCCAAAACGAACACGATACAGCACAACTGGTTACACTGTTACAGTAATACAACTTCAAGTATATTAGTAAATAAACTCTAGCTTCAACCTTTTTTAAAACACTGACTTATTATTTCTTATTATTGCGTTTTACTGCAGCGTGTTTAGCAGCTAAATAACAGTGCTCTTTAAAACATCAGACAGCTCCAGGGAAGATGTCCCAAAGCCAGTATTTAACAAGTGAGTACAGTGTTTTACTCAAGCGCACACTCATTAAGTAAAAATACAAGCCTGCAGACCAAATGAATACAGCTGTTTTGTTGCTGGTAACTAATCAGCTGTAAAAAAAAAGAGGTTACGTTGCAAGCAGAGGCAGTGAGATATGTGTGCAGAGAAAGAGAGAGAGAGAAAGAAAGAGAGAGAGCAAACAGACGGTTTGTCTGACTCAGCTTGGCTGGAGACCGGGCCAGACTGCCTTGCTCTGTGTCTCTCATCTGTCACTGACTACTTTCAGAGATGTGGCCCTTTCTCACCTCACAGAAAGAGAATTCAATCTTTCCTGGCCTTCTGTTCATCTCCAAAACAGCATTTGGGTGTCATGAGGGAACGTTGACCTGCCTGTGATGGGGACGTAAATGACTAAGAGAGGCCGTGTTTTCTACATGTATTTTGAGATGATCTGTAGGGCCCCACCTGTGAAGCAACACACAGAAGAGCTGCTCTCAGGGGCCACTGCCCAGCTAACAATTTTGAGTTGTAAGAATGTTTCCGCAGCGTTTTTATTAAGTACACGTCAGCCAGTAAAACGTCCAGTTTTTTAGACGTTGTAATGCTTGAATATAAGAACATTATTCAAACATTTATGTAACGTTTTAACAACATTCCACTAAGTATGCAAAAGCCAATGTTCTGAGAATGTTTCCTGTTAGCTGGGAGAGCATTTCTGAGGGGCCAATGGGATGCACTGCATGCGTAATTATATGCAGAGCTCAATTTGTCATACAGTAAATGATAAATTCCTGCACTCATATCCCATCTTAGCTACATCTAAGTGTGGCTGAATTTAATCTGATCCGCAGGTCTAAATATTTTGTACCACAGGCATGAATGGCAATCGAGTCACATCTCATGCTGTTCTTGCAGCACGTGTTGCGATTTTAAGATGCTACGTCAAGCTAAAAATAGAAACCTCTCCAGACCCTGCATTCTGTTCCATTCTGTTGCGTTCTGTCTGGCTGTTTTTGAATGCCGTTTTAGGTGAATACCACAGAAAATTCATTGTTTCTCCCAATGATAATAAATGGAGATTCTTGCAAGTCTACAGCTTCTCAGATTCCTCAGCTGCACACACAGAATTTCAGAAATCAGAAATCTGAATATGAGCTCAAACATTTCTCATCAAGAACAAATGATCTGAGATATGCACATGAAAGTTAAAGCTCTTATATAGATCTTACAAAATGTGTTGACATTGTTTGTTTGCCTCTGCTTTTACCTCTCCTAAGGACTTTTAGGAAAAACATTTGAAACAAAGTCGACATTTAAATGAAACAGTTCTCCAGCAGGTCTCCTGAGCTTTTAAAGAGCAACACGGAGAAATAAACCTTTCCTCCAAGCAAACTAAATTTCACCCTGGGCTGGAAAGCTGGTAAACCCTCTGCACATACGTAGAACCACACACCAAAGCTTTGACCATTTTCAAGAGAAAGGCTAAACAGGCCTGAGACCTTTGCACATTAATGCCCCACAGGGGCAAACAGCAGTTCACGAGAGTGCAACCCCAAAAACACACATTCAAGCGCTGTAGTGAAGATCACATTTTCACATTTGTGACACAGGTTTATTTCAACACTGCCCCCAAGTGGTAACTAAAAAGGCATGATTTTTCACCCACTGTGGGCGACTACACATTCTGATCAGATATCTTTAACATTAACACTGATTTAATGAATAGAAAAGAACAGAGATAAACAAAATCTGTTATATCTTAAGTGTTAAGTGATGAGATTAAATTGAGAACAAACACAGATTTTTGCTCCAGTCACCTGTATCCCAGATTTGCCTCCTGAGAAAGAATCCAGTCGTCTCACATGCGTCTCCATTGGAGTTTTAAAAGAGATCTCAGCCACGTCTCAAACGGCTCTCTTATTGACCCTACACATCTGCAAAAAAAGACAAAGAAGATTTTATTATGCAATCAAAGATTTTAGTATGAACTCAAATATTTCGCATAAAATGATTTCAAGACAAAAATGATCTGAGCTATGCTATCTGCACTAATTTCATAGCTCGGTTTTCTTACTGTACGTCAACAATTGTCTCAAACGATTGAGTTCACTTTTATTTTGCCTGAGCCATTTTAGGAGAAACAATCGAGACAAAATTGATACTTCAATGAAACATAAATGAGACTCCATTAAATCTCCTAGGAGCTATGAAAGAGCAACCGCTGAGCAATAAAGAAATCCTTGGGAGAACACAGCAATGGTCTATTAATAGCAGACGTTTTGACTAAAGGTTATAAATCCTCCAACGAAAGTTTTAAGTGCTGTGAGTCGTGATCTCTGTTCATTCTTCTCGCTCAAGTGAAGTATATCTCCAAAGGTGACACGACGGAGGAGGTATTAATGTACTTGTGGTGTTTATCACAGACAGAATCAGTGTGTTGAGTGAGATAAAGAAAGAGGTGATGACAGGAGAGCAGCTAGCTTCTAATTACGTACCTACCTAACAAGTTCAGGTTGTAAGAACATTTCCTTAACGTTTCAATTAGTATCAAAATTTTAATTTGAATGTTCTAGGAACATACAAAACGTCAATTTTTTTAGTATTAATATTATTGCTTGGTTATTCAGACATTCTTTTAATTCTGTAATGTTTTTAAAACATTCCACTAACAACTTAAGAATGAGATTGTGTATATAGGACATATAATGTATAATGTTCGTACTGTAAGAATGTTTTTGATCAAGTTCAAAGTTTTGTTAGCTAACATTCTGGGAACGTTCCCTGTAAGCTGTGTAGCTTCTGATTACGTTGAGGCAGAGTTAATGGCTGACCTCACTGTGAGAGCGTCTTTTCACCTGCACGTCTCACCTTCCACAGCGAATATACTTCTGTCTCCTTTACACACACAGAAAAACAAGTCATGAATTGCTTGTGTAAACGTTTTGTGATGAGGTACAGAGAGGCAGATGATGAACATGAAGGTGTTGCTTTATAGGTGACAGCTCACGGAGGTTGACCTGTTACGGTGACATGCCGGGCTCTAATCGGTAGCTACAGCTTTCAATGTGGTGCAGAGCCAAGCCACAGAGTGGTGCTAAATAATTTAACAGTCACAATATGTTCAGGCTGGAATTTTCTCTAAAATGGCTGCCTGTCCCCCAGTTTGTTAAGAGTCATCAGATGTTGACAGAAAGGTTAAACTATTGTTTTTTCCCATCAGTGTTCCTTCCACTCAGTTCCTGTGGTCAGTGAATGTGATTTTTTTCCCAAAATGTTGTCCATCTTATTCCATTTCTTTGTAAAGTTGTTTTATTGTTTTCCTGCTTTTCGTCAAAGGCCAGGTTTCCATGACAACAAAGTGGAATATCAGGCTGAAATTCACCTTTCCTGTCTCGCCTCATATGGCGTTCTCAACCCACTCAGATATGGATGACACTGTTACCGTACAGCTGCCTGATTTCACCCAGTTGGCTGCTGGAAGCCGACCTTGAGAGAGCGGCCCCTACGAGTTAACGAAACAGCTGCTTAATTTACAATCTGGTGAAGCCCCAAATGGTTGATGCCACAGTCGCACTCGGGTGAGACCAACAGGGCAACAACACAAGTGCCAAAAAGTTGTTGTGTAATCTGACAGACTGGATGACAGCTCACAACGGCCGCCCTACATAATAGTTGCTAACAATTTTAGATTGCAAGAACATTTCACTAACGTATCCATTAAGTAACAAAAACTTCAAAAATCCTGTTTTGAAAGTTTTAGGAACGTTCAAAATGTCCAGTTTTTAAACATTGTAAAAGCATTATTGCATGGTTGCAAGAACATTATTTAAATGTTTTAAATTCTGTAACATTTTAAAATGTTCCACTAACAGCTTAGGAATAATGTTTTTGATAATGTTAAAAAATGTTCTACTGTTACTGCAAGAACAATTTTGATAACTTTGAGAGAACATCAGCCAATGCTCTAAGAACAGTCCCTGTTAGCTTAGTCACCCTGCTGTGTCGAGAAATCTCGAGCCAAAACGATGAGCAAAAGGCTAAATTTCCCTCACTTTAAACCTCTACTCACTGGGGACTGAAACTTCATGCATATTTCTCGAAACCCGCTGTCGCAGTTTGCTCGTATTCGGCAGACGTTATCTCTCCTTGTCATTCCAAAGTGACAGAGAGGTTGACAAACGTCTTCCAGAGAAAAATACCTTAAGTCTCTACTTTTACTGCGAGACGTACAGCAAGAAACCTGTCAGTCATGCAGACAACGGTATTTGGGCATGGCGTAGGGCGAGTTAGCCACAATAGCGGACGGGGCTGTCAGACCTGACGGCTGTATTATTCACCTTGACTAATGTGTTTGAATAGAAAGACGATAGGAAGTCATGGATCAAACCACCCATAATCCAACTGGTCCCTTATAATCCTCATGCTCTCAAAATGTGATGGACAAGTCCATTATGGCACTGTAGAGGCAGGATCCCACCGCTGAGTAAATTTGGCAGTCGAGCTGGAATACTTGGGCTTATGCATAAGAGAAAAAGAGCTGCTCTTGACATGCCCGACATCAATTGTTAGAGCTGAGAAAAAATCAGACAGTTGGACAAATCACTGAGACGGTGGCAGGAATATGCCACTTCTGTGCTGCATTGCAATGAGTGAGCGACTATCTGAATGTTATTTGGTATATTACAACATGCCAATTGCTGAAAAAACTAAGAGTGCTCTCCAAAGCCATGCCTCCTCCAACACATACACGCATACAGTTTGACAGGCAAGTAGGACCAAATGCAATGATTGGACGAATACTTTATGGTCCTGCATATATTTATATAAATATATTTAGACCACTTAGTGATTGTTATCAGGACATAAAAAGACTTTCAACCAGCAAAACAAAAAATGTTTCAGGAAAAAATCACCTACCCTGTCTTCAAGTAAATTTTACTCAACTTAAATGAATCATTCACTCACTCTGATGGCATTCCAAACTCAAATGGCTTTCAAACACAAAAGATATTCTGAAGACTGTGAGGAATATTCATATCAATTCAATTTCAGTGAATCGGGACTAAAACTTTCAAAATGTAAAAACAAAACAAACACTCCTTAGGGGCGGGTTTATACCAAGAAGAGCAATTATAACAATAACTATAATAATAACTATATTAGCATCCACACCAGCAAAAGATAACATTTGGTTAACACGCACCACAGTTATGCTCACAACCAATCAGTTGGGGAAGAAATATTTTAATTAAAAATAGAGTGACGATGGTGAATAAATAAATGAAAGAATTATAATTTTGGATGATACATCCCTTTAAAAACAAGGTGTGTTGTACGAGCAACAGAACAAACTGCAGAGAACCGTCGATATCACACGGATGCTGTCTTGCACAAACAAGCATTACGCATGTTAACATTATCCCAGCTCGCCAATCTTGACCTGCCTTTGAAGAAAGCCATTACTCAGACATTCCGAGATCACAGACGTGGAATACTCAGACTAGCTTTCTCCCACACTCCAATTCAAAGCCCTGATACAAACCACACATAAACCAGACACTTCATCCGTGAGCACCACTGAGGCCACATACTTAAGTTCAGCTCGAGATCACTACTTCTCCGGAATATATTTCTGTCAGTTAAAATCAAACACTGAGAACGGATGATGTGTTTTGTGTTCCTGTGGGTTATCTGTGCGCTGTTAGGATTCATTAGCTTGAATAACCCCTGTGGATTATCTTTGCTTCGGGGTAGAGGCGCGCTGACAGGTCATTATTGTGCGTCAAGCTGGGACCGACTGCGGGGCACGATGCAGCGGCGAGGTTTTTGAATCGCACCTCGCAGGGCCGCAGTATTCTGAATGTCCTCTCGTCTGCACCGTACGGCTCCCAGCAGGCCGGTTGCTCGCAGCTCGTCCCCTCAAAAGAACACATGACAAAAGTAAGAAGAGACGAGACCCTGACATATTAATTTAGATGCAAACTGCTGATTTCCCCAGACACAGATTAAAGCTAAACAGGGATTACAGCAACTAGAAATAGCACGTGGTACATTTATTATAATGCCTAAACAAATATTCTAGACAGGATTGGTTCTAAACAGCTAACCTGAAGTATTAAATTCTGCAGATTAATTCAGACCAATCCGATTAACACACAGAATTCATTCACACTTTCTTAAGTACATCATTTATGCCTCAGCTGTGCTTTATGTTTTGATTTTGTAAGCGCTATATACAAGAAATTTAAAATTCAAATTAAATAAATCTCCCATTGCCTGAACACCAGCATTGAATATGTAACTGATTATTATGTTTGCATACCGAATTCAGAATAGATGCTTTCTGACATCTAATACATATGGAATTGTTATTGGTCACGTATTCTTTATGTGTTTAACCATTTGTGACCCATCCTGGCAAAATGAGTCACAATGAACACATTTATTATAAAGAGTTCTTGTTGTTCTCACATTCTCAATTAAAAAACTTTTAAATGAGGTATGATTTGTTGGAATCTGACAAATAATGAATGAAGTACACCTGTCTGAAGCACCAGTCGTCAAGAGGAGAGCAGGAAAACTTTCAGCAGCAACCTTTCATGGATTATTAAAACAAAGAAAAGATTTGGGAGCAGCACTGGGGTCACTAGACGAGGACTTAATGAACTCATTTGTGTGAAAACCTCAAATTAGACTAAAACTGACATTCTTCACCTGTTTTGCTTTTAGCTTGTGATTAGCACGTGCTCATTTTGACTCATTTTGCCAGGACTGATCACATTTATTCCTGCCTTTACACACTAGACAGTGTCTGTATGTATTTTCTTTTACTCAGCTGACTGATCAGAAATGTTCACAGTGAAACTGGCTCTCACGCAGCATTAAATTAATGCAGAATCTTACAACCTACAATAAGTTTACCTACTGTAAACTGTATTCCTTTGCTGCTCTACAAGTATGGATATTTATGATCTTAGCTTAACACTTTCATATCAGCCCTTCAATGTGTAGTCAATAAAAATCCTAACCCGCCACTCCAGTCTGATATCAGCTTCTCAATGTCTGCGTGTCTCACGCAGATAAAATCTGCCACTTCACAGGGTCAGAAGATACACTGGAAAAATCAGCAGAAGATAATAAATGCCCAGATACAAAAAAAAAATCAATAGGGCTTGATATTAACAATTGACAATGTCATCGAGCTGCTTTCTGTTCCGAGCAGAGATGATCAGGATACAAGAAGGCAGATGGTATTGATTTGTTCTCCTGTTTAAACAAAGCTCTGTAATGCAATTCTAGGATAACTGACAACCAAGGAAAAGCTATTATTTCTCAATATTGCAAAACAAATTGTAATTAGAGAATGGGGCCCACAGACGATTGAAAAATGGCGTTTGCACGGAGCACCTCGAATCGATCATCTCTTTTTCGCTTGACCTCTCATAAACGACTCAGATTAATATGGTTTAGATTATGAACCTTCCCTGCATGGGGCGTTTGATTGGCAGTCTGCGACGTGAGCGCCTGCAGATCTCCAGAAATGAGAAAGAGCTTAACCCAAAGACCGCTTTGAGGGCCGCTCACCTCTATAACGCACGCCTCCGCTGTACTTGGCCCGGATAGCTGAGACTTTAATAATAAAATAGTGGAGAAGGGGATTTATGAGCAGGTCGTTTAAAGTGCACCGGAAAAGTGCTCTCGACCACACAATACCGAGACATGATTAACTACGACCCACTCAAACCCTGAGAAACCCACAACGAAGTCGACGCGAACGACACTCTCATATTAATGGCTAATTAACACGCACAGACTGCCAATCATTATAGTGGATAAAGTCAAGGAAAGTCAACAAACGCTTTTAAATGACTCCAATAAAATTCCTGTTTCGACCTGTTAACAATCCAACTAAAATGAGTTTCGTTTAAATGACTTGTTAGGATTATAAAGTCAAAGGGATAGTTTTCCCCACAATGAAAACTTGTATGATTTTCTTTTCTAAAAGAAGATATTTTGAGAAATGTCTCAGTGGTTTTATGTTGATGCAATGGAAGTCAATGGGTGCCACTGTTATTTGGTTACCAACATACTTAAAAATATCTTCTTTTGTGTTCCTCAGAAGCAAAAAAAAAGTCATACAGGTTTGGAATAACATGAGGGGAGTAAATGATGAAAGAAGTCATCAGTCAAAGAAGAGTAAACTGTCCCCTTAACAAAGTTAGGATTAAGGAGTTTTCAGATAATATGGTTAAATGAAAAGAGTTTGTAGGCTTGTAGTTCATCTGTATGGCAGTGTACCCTTAAATGCTAACAAAATTAACTTTTAGAAAATATACAGACCTTTGATATATCTTACCCAAACTGCAAGTGATTACACAGAGTCTAAAAACTGTTTATCCAGTTTACTATACAAAATACGAAAAGGTTGAACTGTTAATCTGGATGTAAAGGGTCAACTCTCTCCGCAGGGCAGTTTTAATTGTTCTTGATTTAAGGATTACATTTTAAAACCGCTGGTCTCTGCACATAATTCCTGTGATATTAACTTTGCCACACAGAGGACACAAGAAGGATTATATCAATGTAGGCAATTAGTGTTTGGATTAAAGTTGAAAACACACAGTGTCTCTGAGTTTACTTGCTATATTGATTTCAAAGCCAGTATTCACTGGAGGGAAATCCCACGATGCACCTGTAATCTGCAGCCAAAATTCTGCTCGACTGAACCTGCAGCTCTGCCGAAAACCTTTGGAATAATTCGGGCTGCGGTTTTGCAGTCTTAAGTCATTTAGTAGGTACAAAAAAACAAACAACGTAATACAACAAACCCAAGAAATCTTGTGAATAAGTTGGAGGCCTGGGGAAACATCTGATGGAGGATTCTCTTGAGCTTTCTAGCGTGGCACGTTGAGGCTAAATGTCGGCGGTCTTTTTTTTGTGCGATCTTGGGAAATGACTGATTTGAATTTTACATTGTCGTTACAATTAAAGTTTTATAATTATTCCTTAAGTATTAACTAACTCCCTGCTGCTCCAGAAGCTTCTAGAGCTGATGTGAAGTGTGATTTTCTAATAGTTTCCTCACACATATAAGGGTCTCATGCACACCGGCGCTCTCTCACATAATGTCATTCATTTTCATTGGTATTCTCACTGCGATCGCACCAGCATCCTTTTGAGAAAACCTCCCACCTGCTTAAGGAGAATGATGAGACATTAGAAGACGTGTTCTGTTCAATAATTCATGTTATTAATAATGAACGCCACAGACATATCAGTGGATGAGAAATATCATTTCAGCTCAGTTTTATGAGACTGTAACATATTGCTGTTTCTGCCATATTGTCGCCTTGCTGAATGTTTTTACCTTTTGTGTTGAATTTAGTTGGGAATGATGCATTGATTGATAATATAAACCAGTGTAATATGTTTCATATTCTCTGCTGGAAAATCCATCTTAAAGTCACCATTAAAATCAAAATCTACTATTCTTATTTTTATGGAATATTGCAGTGTTTATTATAAAGATTTATCCATGCACTTTATTATTTTTTTTAATTCATGTGCATTTTCAAATCTAAAAAAAACTTCACCTCTGGAATGTCTGCAAGCTTTGAAATGTTTACTCCTATAGAGTCTTCTAGATCAACTCCCAGTGGAAACGAACAGGCCATGCCTCCTTTTCTTTTACACCTTGAATTAAGTCATAACACAAAAGTTGGTTGCAACTTCTGGAGACTTCAAGATGGCAGCTGTGAAACATTTTAAAACATGTTATCTGGCTTCTAGTGGGTGCAAATTGGTAGATGAAAGTGAAAAGTGACATTTGTCGAATATGGTAACCCATACCCGAAACATGACCTCTGCATTTAACCATCACTGGTGAGGAGTGAACACACACTGTGAGGAGTGAACACACACACACAGAGCAGTGGGCAGCACACTACTACGCCCAGGAAGCAATTGGGGGTTAGGTACCTTGCTCAAGGGCACTTCAGTTGCTACTTGCCAGCATTGGAATGGAACCAGCAACCTTCTGATTATAAGCCCGACTCACTTACCGGTAGGCCACAACCCCCCCAGATCATCTTAAACCATCAATAAACCAGCTTCTGGCTGGTCCAGCTGGTTTTTGAAGCATAATGCCTGGTTAATGCCCAGCCAGAGACCAGGTTAGACCAGTTGCTACGAACCGACCACCTGGACCACCTAGGAACCAGCTACCGTCTAAAACACAAGTAGCCAGAAACACACATCAAATTTAAGCTAAAATGTATTCAAAATGACAATCAAAAGCACCATCAACAAAGCTGCTTTGCAGCAGGGTGAGAATCCCACCACAGTTGTATGGCTCCTGTTTGGCATTCAGCGAGGATGTGGAGACGTATTAGTCACCAAAAGTCTCTGAGGGAGCTGTTCTGCTCACCGTCCACCCCGACGGCCCTGAAAAATCCAAACCCAGGATTTATACATTTCTCTTAGATCGCCTTTGCAGCTTTCCTACGGCCATAAATTCTTTACAGCAACACAAATACGTCCATGGGGAATAAGCAAGGTTACTCCAGATGAAATAAACTGAAGATTCAGCTGAGGCCTCAGACAGCACAAAAAACTAATGAGATGAAAACCATCGCTGGCCTTCATTTTATCGGCGCTAAGCTAAACCTGAGCTGTACTTTAACATGCGGCATTTGGAGGTGGTACTGTAGAGATGTCTTTATGCTTTAAAAACCACTTGCTAAAGATACAGAGGATTATAGGTCATTTTGCATTGACTAGTATGCCCTTTTGTTTTGTTTCTATATACACACATAAAGGCACCAACAGCAGAGTATGTAGGGAACATGAAAAGACATGAAAAACTTTTGGTTTTGAGTCTTTTGGGCATCGCTTACAATATAATTGGTGTCCGTGACAATAAATGGACTCTTGAAAAAGGCATAAGCCTTAGCATGACTGACCCCCGTGTTCTTAAAATGATCATGTACACTGTGCACAAATGTGTCAGAACATTATGTATTTGCATATTGTGGTATTATGTAATTAAATATCAAACCGTGTGCATCTTTTTTTTACAGAAATACTGCATAAACACATTTCTAAAGCATGATATTATACAAAGACGTTTGTTGAGTTTAAAATGACAGAGCAATATACATACTGTTCAAAATTAACACAAAAGAAGTGTTTTCATACATCTGGTGCCCTCCATAAGTATTGGGACAGCAAAAAAAAAATTGCTCTGTTTGCTGTGGAGTCAAGAAATCTTTCATGATTAAAGATGAATATGAGTACAGAATGTCACGTTTTGTTATTGGCAGTTTCAACACATAAATGTTTTATCAATTTAGAAGTAGAGCAGAGTTTCATCCCTCTATCTAATGTGAGTCTAAGTATTGGGACAACTGACTTCTGATTATGTTTGTAAGTGATCAGCTGTGTCCTGTTGTATTATTTGTTCACACATTAAAAGCTGGAGTGTGTAGTATCAGTTCTGTCTATTGCTTCTGTAGTCTGAGGCTTTTGCTTGGTGAGAACACACATAAGCCAAATGAGGGAGCTGACACTGACAGACTCTTAAAGCAGCAAAAAATGTCCATAAATGTGAAATTCTGTGCTTTTGCTTCATATTCATCTTTTCTCACTTTGAATTTCTTGATTTCTTGACTCCACAGCAAACAGAGCAATTTTCCCTTTACTGTCCCAATACTTGTGGAGGGCACTGTGAATTCTGTTTAGTATAATAATGAAATAACATGTCTCAGCATTAATTAGGGTCAAGAGAGACTTATTGGCTAAATTAAGAAGTCCATTCGCTGCCTATCCAAATTAAACACGCGGTTCACTGTTTTTCTAATGTAAGTAGGAGTAACAGAAAGTTACAGTTTAGTCTCTCTTACGTTAGTCTAAAACAATGACCTTCCTGATGATTTTTATAAAAGACATTAAACATCAATTATTCAAATGAATTACTTCACTTCCTCTCCAAATGTTACTCATTTGGACAACTTCATCAAACTTTCAGGAGTGGCCTGCATGAAATATTTACAGTCAAGCCATCAGTCATTCCATAATGAATAAGCACACCTTGGCAATGACACATTTACTCTCCGAGCCCAAAGAAAGAGAGCAAGTTAACTGAGTCATGTCCTTCACGCTCATCTTCTGCATTGTTGCCTAAAACAATCAGAACGTTGTCAGGACACACCCGAAAATGGCGTGACAACACAGAACGCAATGAGAAACAGCACACATCTCTTCAGCTGAGAGATGCATAGAAAAACAACTGCTGATAGATAGATAGATAGATAGATAGATAGATAGATAGATAGATAGATAGATAGATAGATAGATAGATAGATAGATAGATAGATAGATAGATAGATAGATAGATAGATAGATAGATAGATAGATCAAGAACAAACGAATTAATGAATCTGGTGGAAAAATATAAATAATTAGCTTTTCTAATTCAAGATCAAGCCAGACATTCTGTCTATTTATAGATGCACAGCTGTCACATTTTACCCCTGCTGCCTCTCCTGTGCATTACATCACCACAATCCACCTGTCCTTTCACAACACACTGATCCCAGCACAGTCTGACGTGACCCTGTCCGCAGGGATGGACCACAGACATTTTGTACATTCTGAAGACCGATGCAAGCAGACAAGACTCGTCAGTCGTGACGTTTGTCTCCTGTCGGTGTGCTTCGGTCACAGCGAGGGCAGCTCCTACCTGAGCTTCTAGACTGTGTGGATGGTTCCCCGACTGCCCCATGACCTCTTTGGTTGTCATGGTTATTCACAAACACCAGGGCTTTGTCAAAAGGCATCAATCTTCAGCGATTTGAGACAAACAACGGTTCCATCTTTAACCAGCTGCAAGAAAACTCACAAAAGCCACATGAAGGGTAAGAACAGACAGCTCTGCTGTGTTGTGAATCTATCTGTGAGGTAAAAAGATTGCTTGAGTTTAGACCACCACAATGCAGTGTGTAAACTCGTTTAACCCATAATAGCCACTGTCTCTACGGTTTACCATGACTTATCATCCTTGTTAGAAACAATCTTCCTATCAAATTTCAAGATTACACATACAAACAACCAATGAACAACTAGTCATTTCCCTTGGATTCCCACCACCCTATATGTTGATTCACATTTAAATAAGTAACCTAAACACGTCATTAAAGCAACAATCCGTAATGTTTGCCTCTCTATCGCCATCTCTGTGTGAAACATAAAATTATAGGGGAAATTTACGTACTTCTCATTACGTATGTTAAAGTTAAATGAAGCCAGACTGACTGAGATTTCCCTGAAAATCGGACCCGACAGCTCCAATTTTAAATCATTGTTATAAACCTAACCTTGTGAATTGGGGTAAAGTAAGGAGTTTAGAAGACTGATCTGTTATTAACCTTCTCAATATGTGTTTATTCTTAACCAAATAAAGAAGGTATGGATTGCAGCACTAAAACATTCTCAGACTTGGACACTTTAACACTGTAAGCACACTGTAAGCCATCGAGCTTCTACTGTAGGTGGGAAAGCACAGTAATGTCCTTTAAGCTATCCTGGTAGACAGGCGTTGTGGCTGGTGGTAATGAACCGACGCGGCTCCTGCAGGTGAAGATCCACGAGGACCTTCATCAATCACATGCGTGCGACCCGTGGCTCGAACCTCACCGCCGCCCGTGAGGAGTTCCCATCTGTGAGGCACTCCGCCACTGATGGCAATGATGACAAATGCACCAGCCGCAGTGGAAATATTGAGAAGAACTGAGACATTTATCAGGGATCATTTCAAAAAGTGAGAAAAGAGCCCTTGTTGGGAATACCATTGGACACAAATGGAAACGAATATTCTGCAATGGAGGGTGTTTGAATATTAGAAGGACCTCAAAATGTTAGGAAATAAAAATGTTTCCTAAGTGTGCAGCTGTCTGTCTTGTCCTTACAAACAACACTGCAGTACAGTAACAGTCTGAGATACATGTAATGTATCATGATACTCTGATTTATACCATAGTAATGCTTCGGCAATTTGAGCTTTGAACCATTCTGGTAGTCTTTGGTTCATTTTCGTAAGGGGAATTCATGGTACTTCAGAGATTTTCAGAATTGTCCAAAGCTCACATCTAAGCATACTCTATATTCATAATTAAAATGAACAAAAAAAGACATGTTTACAGTTATTAATAATTCATTATTCACTCTGATGCAACAAAAACAGCAAATTTCATAATGACTCCAAACTTCTCATTTGCAATAATGAGCCAGTCTAGTGACTGATCTCAGAACTATCAAAATACAGACTGAAGCACAGCAAACAAATAACAGCTAATCTTTGAGTCAGGCCAGCCCATGTTTGTGTTAGTCTGCACTCTCTGCTGTACAGACAGCACCATCTGTTGCCTGTGCCAAAAGAAGACTCGACTGACTGATACTCATTTTTAAATGTATTCTGCTTCACATCAAAGATACACGCTGTGAGCGCACAACAATACTGGTACCATTAAACATCAGGATCCGACCTTTCATTTCATGTGCGCACAAACAGCCCAACATTAATAAAACAATATTAAAAATGAAAGTACATATAAACAATATTGTTATGAGAAGGTTTGAAACTGGTCAGCGGTTTCAATGAAGGTTACAGACAAAAGAAATAACCATTATTTGGTTTATATTTTATTGCCAAAAATATTAAAATAAAATAAAAGTTCAACCCAACAGGATTCAAACGCAGCAGTCCGCAATAAAATAAATGTGAGAGGAAACAAAAAGAAAATTAATAACAAGTTTCATGCTTAAAATAATATTTAATGTTAAAGGACAGTGGCGAGGCAGAAAGACACTTGAAAGAATTCGGGTTATTGTTATTGTCATTAAAGAAAACAATTGTCTACACTTTATTATCTATGCATAGATGTTTAATGGAAACTTACAAACATCTGAATAATAACATCTTTAAAGGAGTTTTAAAGGAGCCTACACTTCCTGTAGGCTCATGACTGAGGCAGTATGAGGCAATATCAACACCGGCACAGATCCGGTTTTTAAAATATAAGTACCTGGAAATACTTAATCCATCAGTTCAGTGTTTTTTCCTCCTTTGGATCGGCAGATTCATGCTTAGGTTTGGAGGGTTGAGCAAATTGCTGGAGTTCAAGTTAAGGCTCAAAAAGTGTAACACAACACAAAAAGCAAACAAAAAACACATACTGTCTAAAGGGAGCTTTGATAAATGCTCTTACATCCATACCTGCAGCCAGCCAGTGAGGTAATGCTGAGAACACCCACAAAAATGAAGGATACCACCATGAGAGGTTTGGAGAACATATCCATTGGTTTCCTTCAAAGCTTTCTCTATGATTCTCAGAGGCCGATGAACACCTGACCTTTCATTCGCCCCTCCCTCATCAACATAATATCAGACCTGGTGAGACCAAACACACATTCATGAACCTGGCTTTCATGAGAAGCACTGGAGTGCTGTTTGCTTTCTATGGGCTTGGATTTTGATTGGCAGAGTTGTGGCCGCAGATGAGGGCCTGAGGCGTAAGTGCTGACATGTTCCTCTGCTCCTCTGAAGTGATGTTGATATACGACCGTAGATGAACTTCAGATCCTGTGAGAAGGATAGAGCTGAGTTATGTAGCTGAACTGACAGGTGTCCAAAACTGTCAGGCTATTATAAACCACAATGGTTACATAATGTAATTACTGCAATACATTATATCAGGCATATTTGGAGTATACGGTAATTGGCTTTAATTAAATCACATTTTTGAATAAATGTTGTTACAGGACCAATAAAGAATGCTGAACATCTCCTCAACTTATTCATGCTGTGCATCTTTTAACAGCCTAGCCAAATGATCAACACACAAATTCCAGATCTTTTAGCAGAGCTGCTCTATTCTATTTGATGTGGAGTGCAGACCTACAAAGAAGAAGAGTGAGTGTTTGGATGCACGACTGGAGAGTCTTTCACCTTCTCTAAAGAGTTGGCCTCTCTCCAGCTCTCTCCTGGAGATGAACTCGGAGGGGATGTCCTCATCTTCTTCCATGTTTTCCTCCTGCCTGGGGACCTGAGTGCTTCCCAAAATCCTTCTGCAGCTTCTTGAGTGGTAAGCTCCGCCTCAGTCGTGTCTGGAAATAAGTTGCATAAACATAATTAGAACATGATTCGAACCGTCAGTGTTTTCCATCTGTCTCTGAGGAGGCTCACCGTGGTGTCACCTGCACAGAGCTGCCTGTTGCACATTTCAATGATGACAAAAACATTCTTAAAACAAAAGTGCTTCACGATCCAACAGAAGAGCCATTTTTCACAGAAGGTTCTATAAAGAACCTCTGAAGAACCTTTGCGTATAAAAAAGTCTCTATGAAAAGGTAAGAAAGAAATGTTCTTTTAGGAACCTTTGACTGAAAGGTTCTTCAGGGTACCAAAAATGGTTCTTTTATGGCATGGCTGTGAAGAACATTTATTTTTAAGTGTATAGAAGCAAAGATGATGTGTGTGTACAAATCAAAACGAGAAGATCTGACTATTCAAAACAAACCTGAAATTATCTGAGCTAAGCGGGGGACTTTCTCACAAAAAAATCATTTACAGTTTAAATTCTGTAATCAATGCCAACATAAGGCATGTCAAATGAGATATATACAGGCGAGTGTATTAATCTCTGAGGTTTACAGGCATGTGTTTGCATTGGGTCATGCTCTGCAGGGCATCCTTTCAGCTTCTTTCATTGCACAGTTGGAGATGTCACCTGGCGGGTGGCGGTAAGCCGTGAGAAAACATGTATGAGGAATTACGGGAGGCAGCGAGGCTACACAAATCCTCTGGATCTGTCTGACAGATCTAGTTCTGAATGTGTACTAGAGCAGGAAGTCATTCCAGATTTAAGTTCCTCTTAAACAAGTGTGTTTCGTTTGACATCGCCCGTCTCTTCGTCAATTAAACGTATTGTTTATCATTTGAAAGCAAGCATAATGAAATGAACTACCTGCCTTGAGCGTGACATGTTTTTAAAGGGTTAGGAAAGCAGCTTGTTTTGACTTTGAAAGCTTTTCACCGCCGTCTTTGTTTCTGTAAACATTAATGGAAAACAAACAGAAAAAGATAAGGTAAACAAGAGACGGGTGATTTCGTTTTCAGCTTAGAGGGCAACACTTTTATTGTTTCATCTGCATGAAGTGCAGCCAATAATGACTGCAAAGCCGCACACACGCCCAAAAGTTTCGTTTGCATGTTTTTTCCTCTGCACCTTATGGCGAGGCAGCTCGGCCCGATGACAGCCTGATACATTAAATCTTCTCTCCAGCCGAGTCGCTATTCTCAGAGCTAATTGTCGTGTTAATTGAGCAGATCTGCTCAGAATGGATAGGTGAACTTGGGGGCACGTTCAGTGATGCGTGTGGACAGATAAATGGATGACGGGAACAGAAAATAACGTAGGCTTACCTTCAGACACATCTGTGGAATGAGGCTCCTGATCTCGTTCAGGCCCCTCGAGAATGGAGGACACCTCAGCTGAAATATGAAGCTCAATCTTTTTCTGTCCTAGCCGCTGAGGTTGTTCGAACATGTCTTCTGGCTGCAGGACTTGTGAAACTATTCTCACAATAGGCGAAGGTTTTTTTTAACTATATGGTGCAGTTTAGTTTAGGAAGTAGCTTCTGGTTTATCAATGTGAATACAGTTTGGGAACAAACAGGAGCACCTTTAGTCTGGGTTTCTTGCTCTTAGAAACCGTCTTTGCTCTCAGGGGTCATTTACATGGATGGTTAATAAGGTAAATCAGTCTGATCATCCTTTCAGAATACAGAGAAATCCAAAGCTATTAAACATGCATGGCTTTTAAAAATAAGGAGACAAGAAATCGTATTTACATATTTGGCATTTAAAAGTTTGTCTCTTAAAGGGACGGTTTACCCAAAAATAAAAATTCTTTTGGAAGTCCAAAGAAAAATAAAAAAAAAACATCAACTTCCATTGTATGGACACAAAATATATAAAAAAGATATTTCTTAAAATATCTATTTTGGTGTTTGACATGAGGGTGAGTAAATGATGGAAAACATTTCATTTTTGGAGAACTCTAAGTTAAGAAGCAACTTAAAAAATTATTTGTGATGCTCTATCAGCAGTACTGATGTAACAATTGTATTACAGGATATCAAGACAGCTAACCAGAAAGTTGTGGTTCAAACCCCACAGAGGCTAAACAAGTAACACATCAATATGTCATTACCTGTAGAGTTTAGGGTACTACAGATGGTTGCAAAAGCATTCTGAGCAGTTGTTAGTGTGTTGCTAGTGTATGTGGTTTCTAGGGTTGCAAGTGTGGTTGCTAGGGCACTGCTAGATGATCTACCTCTAAATAAAGGCCACAGTAATAGTAACGTTTGTCTTACCACACACCAATAACTACAGATTTTACAAAAGGTGTATCTACCAACCTGTCTCTCTCATACTCTGATTCTTCTGCAGTACCCGACACCCCTCCTCATGCTCTGGAAATGGGGTTTCTCTGAAGGGTGGGGGCATGGGCAGCAATGGGCCTGGAGGCATCTCAAACTTGCAGTGGTGTGAAAGAGAGGGTTATTCTCTCTCACTGGACCCAAAGCTGCTCTGAATAAGCCTCGAACTCATCAAATTTGACTTTCCTGCAGAAAATCTCAACGCTGAAACACTAAAGATAAACGTTTACAAAACCTTGTAACAGCAGCTCACCACTGGGGGAGGGGCCATCACCAGACCACATGATCAGTGGAGGTTTATCTTATTCATCAAGTGAAGAACGTGTGGTGGAGCACTCGTTTATCTGGTGAAGAACAGACCTGGACAAGCTGAGCAAGCATGTGTGTTGTTTCCACACAGCTGGTCCTGCGTATTTCTTCGACACAAACATTAATTGTGACCCTGGCTCCATATGTAACCCAGATTGCTGTGTGGGAATACATTTAGGATCACTGATGGCTCTAAAACTGAGCTGTGAGCAAGAGATTTAATTCCGTTCAGAAGCTCTTCATCAGAAATGTAGTGCCACCCAAAGGCAATTCAGGGAATAACACCCTCTGTCTGGTGTTTTACAAAGCAGAGCATCATAGCTTAAGGGGGGGATGTTAAAAACATCACTGCCCTCCCACACCGGCATGATATTAATACCATCAAAATAATTCCTTCTAAATATCGTGGCTGATGTTTCAGACACTGGACTTGATTCAAAACTCACATTAGTGGTATTCTGAGCACGAAATCTGTTTTTCTTATGTTTTTACCAGAATGTATTACTGGAATTAACAAAAAACAAACACTGAATTTAGCAGTATGATAGTAAGAGAGATAAAGATTGAGAAAGAGGGCGAGAGATACTGATTCATAAACAATAACCGTACTGACATGCTTGTTTACACATTCACAACATGAACTGATAAATAAAACAGCAAAAAAAGAAATATATTTGTAGCTCACTTGGCACACTCAGATGTGTGTGTGTAATATTTGTCAAAATTCCACTTGAAGGAGAAGGAGGGGGTATAAATATTTCAGCGTCGGATTTCTTTGAAATTTCAACCTGTGGGAGGAAAAAAACAAGCAAGTGCATGTATAAATTGCCAGTTGTTGGCCTCGGATTGGAGACGGAGGACAAAAATTTTACCTGTGACAAATTGCATCAAAATAACGGTGAAGCGTAAATATATGAGCAAGGTACAAAGATGTGGTGATCTGTCAAGTGCCCATGCCCGCAAAATCACACCTGCGTCCAGGGGCGCGAGAGCAGCTACTCTTCATATGAACTTGTTAGCTACATGACAAGTTTGTAACAAATAGCAGCTAATGGCATTCCCATTACAATTACACTATAATAAGGTTACTTAATTTATTTTTAATAAGGGCAGTATTTATCACAAAAACTCTTATGTTAGCACCATATATTAGACAACTAATAAAACACAGCAAATTAACTTAATCATGCATATTAAATACGGCTGTAATTAAAAAAATATTTTGCTATATAAAAGATGCAAATTGATGCACACAAAATTCCCCAAATAGCTGAAAAATAATTTTAGCTACATAATTAATCATAGGAACATGCAACACTGTAAGATCTAACTTAAACACATATTATGCACCTTGCTCACGAGTTTTAAACGCTTGTGTATTCTGTCACGATCTGAACTACATTCAGAGCGTCACGCTTTTGAACAACACGCTTATCTAGAGACCCCGGTGTGAGCTCGAGCCGCTCTGAGCAGAATTAAATAAATAAAAATCTGTCAGGGCCTTGCTCGTTAAGTGAAGGTGAGGAACGGACTCTCCGCGCAAAATTATATCTTAGCCCACGGTCTCTTTATCAAAGGCCACCTGGTGCCACCACATGGCAAGAACAGACGGGCTGTCACGGCAGAACAGACACTCCGAGACGTGGGCCTTTAATTGGACATGAGAAGGATGGTGACAGCCACTCTCCAACTTCCTCTCTCCTTCTTTTCTGATTGGCTGTGGCACATCCTACAGGGTTACCAAGGCCTGACCTACTGACAGCAGGTGCAAGATGTCAACGAACAGTGTTGGTCTGTCTCAAATCTCCAGTGACATCATAAACACGGTGACAATGTGATGGCCGCAGAGATCCACATGCAGTGGAAGTGCACACCCACCTCAGATTGAGAGCTATGATGTTGTTCACTAGAGGAATATTGGTTTGTTTTTTCCTCTCAACACAACTGAAACACTACGTAAAACATTTTTATTTTATTTAAATATGTATACTTCTGCCTATACGTTCATATTTTAAGACTGAGCCCAGGTCAGGGGTAAAAAATCTATACATAAAAGCATTTTAAATACAGAATATATAAATGAAAGAATAAGACTCTAATTATAGTTTTAATGTGACCATAATATGACGAAAGGGCAAACAAAGTCATAAAACTTTAATACGAATCAAGTGCCCACAGCTAAAGAAACACACATAAACACAGTTCTGAAAAAACACAGAAATGGACAGTTGACAATCAGAGTCTAGACAGCTTAACCAATCAGAGCCAAGTTCAGACAGCTTATACTGGAAGAGGTGAGGCGTCTGCTACAGGAATTGCTGAAAGTCTATTGATTTTTGTCATCTACCTGTCAGAACCAAGTGGGTCTTTCAAAACAGTGACGTGCCCTGATGCTGTGCAAACACGAGGACTGTGTGGCTGAGGATTCTCCGCTGATGAAGTTTATTTAGTGTCTGCATGTGGAAAGAAAGCACAAATCACTTAACTAGCATATGCTGAAACCAGAGCTAACCAAAACAAGATCACCCTGCAAACACAAGGATATTGTTGTTACATTACACGCTGAAACTTCACTGCTGAAACTCGCGAATGCCATATGTTTCTGCATACAGCAACATAATCAGGTCTGGTGCATTTATTCAGAATAAACAGCATCTTTTACCAATAGCAATTTACAACTTTCCTGCACGCAGATCTAATGACTTACGAGGAGTCCCTTGTCTGACAGCACTCTCACAGAGCCACCAAAATACTTCAGAAGATCCTCCTTCTCATCTATGTTGAGCTCTCTGGGCAGATGTCATACAACGGCAGTTTAGCCTCTCTTAGACTAAACCTCTGCCTCCATCTCAGCCATGATTCTAAGTGTAAAACAAATCACCAGGTCCATCAGTAGCTCTCTGCATTGATACTGTATGTGAGTAAATGTGAATACGGATAAGTTGAACAGAGCACAAAGGAACATCTGTTTTCAATGTAGTTCAGTGAGCCAAAACAAAGTTAACAGGTTGTGTTATATTATGTGAAGGTTGCAAAGATCAATAGGATTTTCAATCCTGCTTTAATATCTACAGCTTTCCTGTATATTGTGCATCACCTTACACTGTTTTAATCTCAATGTTTTCTAAAGCATACCCAGCTATCAATTTTAGGTTGTAAGAACATTTCCACAACAAGTAACATTCAACGCTTATAGAATGTTATAGGAACATACACAGACATTGTGTTAATGTTTTTGCTTGTTTTCAAGAACGTTACTGAAATATTGTAACACTTTTTTAAAACAAACATGAACTCAAATGTAACATTTTTACAAAATAATTCATCTAGAAAGAAAGAAAATGAAGCCTGTTTTAGGACCACTGTTTAATTTCAGTATTTTCATGAAAACTAAGTTTAATTCCCCCCCAATTAATATATTATCACTGTAATACAGTGATGGGAATCCTTCTGTACAGTAATGCTTTTAAGATGCTTTTAAGATGCTTTAAAGATAATTTTAAGATGATTTTAAGATGATTTAAAGATGATTTTAAGATGATTTAAAGATGATTTAAAGATGCTTTTAAGATGCTTTTAAGAAGCTTTTAAGATGTTTTTAAGATGCTTTTAAGATGCTTTTAAGATGCTTTTAAGATGCTTTAATGCTTTTCAGGAGGTTTAATGCAGTCCGGAACTGAATTGAGGTGTCGAGTGAACCGGGGGAAGGAGATTCTGGTAACACACTGGTTGCTCCAGCTAACAGGTTTTTAAAAATATGATATAATATATGCATATATATTGAAAATATATATAATATATGAATTTAGATGTATGCTGTATGAAGTGTGTAATGATCGTGAAGCTCATTTGTGACTTGACGTGAATAGACTTTGTATTGAAGCTAACCTGCTAACTTATTAGCATTACTGAAACGCGTCATCCCTCACCATTAAAATAAAATGCAATAATAAATACACGTCGCGCACAAACACTTTAAACAACGTATGAAAACGATAAATAATGTCATAAAATATAAAATATATCATAAAACATAAACATATCAGACGCACATACCCGGTTCAAAATCCGCTGTTACAACGCTTGTGGGCGTGCCTCATACGTTCCGGCTTCTGATTCGTCAGTTGTGAGGTATTCACATGCCGATTGGTGCGCGCTGCATGTCAATCAATCGCAAATGGTCCAGACGAACGCCCCCCCGTTATGATGGCCAGAAGATGGCGCTGCTAGTCAATAAAAACAATTATTTTATACAACCTTCAAATCGTGTTTCAATCGTGTTTAAAACATCACCCCTAGAAATACAAGTAGACTAAAGTGGATGTGTTTATTACATAGAGCCACGTTTGAGTGGAAATGGCTTGAAACTGCTAAAGTTAATGAGTGCAGGTACCCCGGATGCTTTAACAGCTATTATAAATGCCTCATCTGTCCAAGTATTGGAAATATTTAGGGTAATTAATATTATTATTACCCTATAATACCCTATAATTATATTAATTAATATAGTTTATATTTATATGTATGTAGTGTATCTTCATTCTCCTGGGCTTCGTCCTCTGTGAAGCTCACGCTGGATGGAGGTCTTACAAACGTGTGAGTGCATCTGGCAGAAGACCAAGTCAAATCTCGGCCTTCTCCCTTTCATTCCTCAACATAGTGGACTTCTCTGTCTCCTGAGTGCCACTTCTCACATATTTGCCCCTTCACATTTTTAAAAAAAGCATCTTCAATGAACTTCAGGAAAAGTGGATGCAGTGGTGAGTTGTCAAGATTTCAGTTTGCTTTGGAAGGCCTAACAGTGGCAGATTTATCAGATCTGATTGTTGACGTTGTTGTATCTTTGAACAGATTCCTAATAAATGTTACTGTATTGTTATGTATGTACCCATGCCCGTGAGCTGAATTTCAGTCTGAGTTTTTCAGTCTGGATGCTGTGGATGCTGCTTGCAACTTCAAACACAATTTTTAATATAAAATATGAGTGTTTTCAAATTATGCACGGAGAATAATATCTGACGGATGGCCCTGGTTTATGTCTTAAACTTGTCTATTGTCAGACAGTCCAAATTCCAGCTCAGATTAGGTCTATTCATTGTGAACAACATGAGCATTCCTTACAGGGCGAAACAATGTCCCCTTTCAGTCTGACCAGCGGTGAAATTTCACAGGTGAAGAGAGGAACGGAAGGTATCTAATCCCTGACCGAACAGTCAGAGCCTGGAAAGAGGGCCTCTGACCACCCTGTCAGCCCAGCTAACAGGGAACATTCCCAGAACGTTGGCTAACGTTCTCTCAACATTATGAAAGAAACGTTTTTGCAGTGACTTTAGTAGAACTTTATAATGTCATATATCATATATCAAAAAGGTTATTCTTAAGTTGTTAGTGGAATGTTTTAAAAACATTAATACAATACCAAAACAACTTGACGTTTTGAGTGTTCCTAGAACACAACATAACAAATAACGTTTTAAACATTTTTGTTACTTAATGGAAATGTTTGGGAAACGTTCTTACAACCTACAATTGTTAGCTAGCAGCTGACTTGACAAGCCCTGTTAGCTCTACATAAAAAAAAAAAAAACCCACCTAAGGTGACCCCTAATGGTAAAAAAAAATTGAAAACTTTGTTGAAGTCTGTTGGTGGTTATTTGATTGTGGTAAATGATGTTAATGTAATGAACTGATTCTCAGTTTTGTTTTATAAGTTATTTTTTTATTATTTGAAGAATAAAATAGATGCAAATTAGAAAAATTGCTTTCTTAAAGATTATGATTATTGCTATAAATTGTATGTGGATAGCATAGTTCAGATCTTGTTGAGTTCATATTGAAGTCTTTGACTTCTGATGTATAACATTTGGCTCTTGTAACTCTGGTACAGTTCTAACAATTGGATATAACCCTGAGAAAAAATGATATTACTGAGGTCTCATAAAAATTAAGGGCAAAAAAACTAAAAAAAAAATTAAAATTTTTTCTCTATTTTATCTCATTCTTTCATAGGGCAAACAATTGAAATATTAGCCATTCATTTTTTATTTTTCTATTTATTTTAGTCTCTCCAATATGTGATTGTTCTTTCCTATGTGATTTTAATAGAATATGTGTATTTGTAGTGAACTAAATGGAAGATGACTACATAGAAACAAAATGGATTGTGGTAAGAGCACTTTGTTTTAATCTGTGTAGTTTTTTGTCTCAGTAACTGAGGTTTACAAATAGTTAAGATGAACTCCTGTATTACTGAGTCTGAAATATGATGGCCTTCGAATATGACCTTTGAAATCGGGGAAATGTGAGCTTCTGTATTGGAGCATCCAGGGACGAGTGTTACACACAGATGCTCTTTAGGGTTCCTGAGAGAGCAGAGCAGGTCTGAGCTGTTTACAAGTGACAAACATTTATTTAGGTGAGGGAGGGCGAGAGAGCAGCTCAACAGGGTCCGTCTGCAGGTAAAATGTTTTCTGGATCAACACAGGCATTCCTTTAGGTGTAATTTATATGACAGCTCTTAACCAATCACTCTGTCCTTGCTGTTGGCAAAGAATCCCAAAATATTTACATACAGCTGGAGTTCACAGAGAGTAAATAAACAGAAACACAATCCATTTCCTGTTTCTTTTCTCTGGGAATGTGTGATTTTCCCCATTTGCATTAATCCATTGTAAAAACAAAATACCTGAATGTCAGAATTATGTCTTATGTCCTCAACAACAGGAATATCATTAACACAAAACACCCAGCTAACCATTCTAGGTTGTAAGAACGTTTCCCTTAAGTTTCTATTAAGCAACAAAAACAGTAAAAATTATTATTGTTATTTTGAATGTTCTAAATTTCCTGTTTTTTGACGCTGTATTAACATCATTGCTTGATTACAAGAACGTTTTTCAAACATTTTTTTTTAATTCTGACCAACATTCTGAGAACGTTCCCTGTTAGCTGATACAGATACCTGTGTTGACCAGCGATTTCACGTGGTCTTTTGTTTTGACCAGGTTTGCCATTAAAGGAGCTGTAAGCATTTTCATTTTATAACCCATAAACCCTCCCCATTACCTGACAAATAACACTGTAATAGGTTTAGTGAGGAGTCACACTTGTGCCCTTAGCCTTCAACAAAGAGTCAGGGGATCAGCCATCAATCAGAAATGCTCTCTGTCATTGCATCATTTGCGCATTCAGGTTTGCTGCATTTGCATTGGCTGATGTGGTTTGGGAGGCAGGAGGTTGTGGGGTGTCTGAAATTGCTTACAGCAGCTTTAAATCACATTTACTGACAGTTGCTTCCCTTTGCTGTATTCGTGTCTGAAAGGAAATTAAACTACAGAGTCATCAGAAATGATGAGTAAAGATTATATACAGGAAGGAAGCCACATACTGTGTGAGAATTCCTCAGGTTATTGGGTACAAGCATGCATTAGAGAAACAGATATACAGAGATATTACAGTACATCAGTCTTTGAAGCCATACTCTTCAACCTGCCTGCCTGTAGTGCTGCTAGTGGGGGTATTTTTTTTAGGAATTTTAGTTTCAGTCCGTTCATAACTGTGATGGACGAAACGGTTTCTAGTGTATGGAGCAGATTACAGTTATCACTGCTTTAATTCGTCCCAGGACAACAGAAAAGCAGCTCCATATGAGGGTGACATCAGCACACATCAGATTCCTCAACAATGTGCCAGGCAGATGTGAAAACAAGCTGAACTGAAAGTCTTTTCTGCATAGTATTTTGTCATTCCTGGCTTTGCTTCTGATGTGGAATTGTGGAGAAAAAACACTGAAGACACTGATGCTTGTGACAGAAAGTGAGCCAAAATATATTTTGCTACACAAAATTGTACTAGTGGGCCTAATAAGGACAATTTTCAGCTGTGATCCATATTGTCTGCAGCTGATATGTTGTTATACAGCAAAAGTGTATATGTATGCCTGTTCTTCAGTGATTTCTGTCTAACTGTAAGCCAGTGATGTCACGCAGCGCCTGTGATTCAGTGATGTCACGCAGCGCCTGTGATTCAGTGATGTCACGCAGCGCCTGTGATTCAGTGATGTCACGCAGCGCCTGTGATTCAGTGATGTCACGCAGCGCCTGTGATTCAGTGATGTCACGCAGCGCCTGTGATTCAGTGATGTCACGCAGCTTCTGTGATTCAGTGATGTCACGCAGCTCCTGTGATTCAGTGATGTCACGCAGCGCCTGTGATTCAGTGATGTCACGCAGCTTCTGTGATTCAGTGATGTCACGCAGCTCCTGTGATTTAGTGATGTCACGCAGCTCCTGTGATTCAGTGATGTCACGCAGCTCCTGTGATTCAGTGATGTCACGCAGCGCCTGTGATTCAGTGATGTCACGCAGCTTCTGTGATTCAGTGATGTCACGCAGCGCCTGACAACTATTTTAAACTCCTGTTATTTGATTTAGATTATTTTTGCACTCTAATTTTTTTCCTCTTTACTGTGGTTCTCTGCCATCAATTACAGGAACTGTAAATGCTGTTCCTGGAAAAACAATCTACTAACGTTACTGCAAGAAAATTTTTGATAACTTTGAGAAAATGTTTAGGGACAGTTGGCCGACGTTCTGAGAATGTTGTCAGTTAGCTGGGTACAGATCAGACAACTCTAAATGTTAAAAAGCAGGTAATTCTTTTCAATGCCAAACCATGACTACAGCTAAATTCTCCAGCGATGTTATCTATTAACCATCTCAGAAGTGAATGAAGGGTTGAAGGTCACCACAGTGTTTATGTGTGCTGAGAACTATTAAAACTGAATCCTGATAATCAGAGATTTGTTATGCAGTCTTGCTGTATGTTTCTTTCTTTTGATCTGTGCGTTCTGCACCTCAACCAACTCATCGGTCCTAAAAGATTCCAGCCTTATTCTAGCCACAAATTATCAGTCATGCTGTGCCCCACCCACAGAGCAATGTGGTCCACGCGGCCATGGACAGGTTCACTGTAACCACTATAGAGTTCTCCACCTTCATTTGGCAGCTGTCCTTCATGCCTCTGAGTGGTAGACAGCCTTGGAGACCTCAGTGTGGGCATGTTCTTTTTTTGCAGGATGGGATGGAGAGAGAAATCTGCTGTGTTTTTTTCAACACGCATACCTATATACTGCCAAATGTGTTTTATTTTGCTGCAGTTAAAACATAAAGCCATCATAAAGGTGTATACGGCACTGAGGAACAGCCGTAAGGGATTACCTGAAGCATCTGTACAGTGGGAGCTTTTCCACATGAAACAGACAAGCAGAGACATGCTGGTGGTTGAAGTCTCTGTTATTTGAAAGATGAGGGTCTGTCTTCTCGTCTTTTAAATGAGCATACGGTTGTTTAAACCCTACAGTGATGATAATGTCTGAAAGTTTTCAAGGGCAACTCCCCTTACATTTGAGAGTGCTCCCAGCTAACAAATTTAGGTTGTAAAAACATTTTCCATTATCTAACAAAACTTGTTATTTTCAATGTTCTAGGAATGTTCAAAACAGCTAGTTTTTTGTATTAACATTGTATTAATGTTTTTGCTCGGTTACAAGAATAATATTGAAACATTTTTAATTCTGTAACGTTTTAAAACATTTCACTAACAACTTAGTGAAAGAATAATTTTAAATATTTAATGCTTTAAAAAACATTCTGCTAATGTCACTACAAGAACGATTTGAATAACTTTGAGAGAACTTTTAGAGAATGTTAGCCAATGATCTGAAGATGTTCCCTGTTAGCTGAGCTGAAACGTGGTTATTACATCAATGGAGACATTTTCTTTCATGAGGGGCGTGTGAGAGTGAGGGATGTGAAAATTATCTTTTACTTTTTTTGGCTTGTTTTCTCCTCAAACCTCTCATTACCTCCACGGAGAGATGGAAATGAACAGGGTCAGAACTGGTGATGTTTTTATGTGCTTATCACATAACATTAAAAAGCCCATCAGAATTTCAACCAAAGACATGATGTTATATAAAACTGAGGCTTTCAGAACTGTTCTCTGAAGAACTGGAAGTTTATAAGCTCTTATCCATGTAACATCCACTGTCACTTCATTTTGCTGTTTCCATTAAGGAACAAAAAACATTATAAATATTATTTAGTTCTAAGAACGCTCAAAACGCACATAAGCTGCGCCAACACAATGTTTGCATGTCTGATGTATTTGTGATTAATTGTGGATAAAAAGACCTCAGGGTTGGTTATACAGTACATTTCCCTGGTAACTAATTATTGACTTCAAAGTCCAACATAAATACAGTATTTACCTACAGCAGTGTGCATATATAGTCTGTCTGGCATTATGAAACATGTTATATGCTCTCCTACAACTGCTACTTCTAACCGCTAATAAATAATAGATTTTCGGAATAAAAAGTATTAGGGACTTGCTTGTTCAAAGCTTGCAGACACTCTGATTTTGGGTGGTTGTCATGGCACTGCTGTCATAGTGTTGCTAGGATGTTGCTGGGTGGTTTTAGTGTGTTTTAAGTGGTTGCCATGGTATGTGATATATATATATATATATATATATATATATATATATATATATATATATATATATTTTTACCATTCTGGTACCTAGATACAGCTTCGAACCTTTTTCAGTGTCATTTAAGTCTATGGGATCTCTCTCTGTGTCTCTCTCTGTTTCTCTCTGTCTTTCTCTCTCTCCCTCTGTCTCTCAGGGGATGAATGCTCATGTCTGACTGTGTTTGGCAGTGTACTAAATCAAGCAGCTGAAAGTGGCCTGCAGCAGGTGGAGTGTAGCTTGGGTGGTGGGCAGTGCAGGTTTGGGCAGAGCTGAGGCAGGTATGGGGAATGCAGTCATCAGATCTGGACTTGAGCTCCGACCGTGCTCACCACAAGACAGGTCATAGGTCAGATCACCCAGATGATTGATGCCTTTTGCTGAAGCAGTGCATCTTCAGATTCTTTCTTTGACACAGATCTGTCTCTCACACAAGTGTTTGTAATGAAGGAACAAGGAACTGTGACATGTAACCATGGAAACAGCACTGAAAAGAAACTGTAATTTGATTATATCTGCGTGTGAGACGTGTGTGTTTTATTTTTGTGATTTCAAGACAGGAAAGATATGTTATATGTTACGTTATATGTCTGTACATCATCCTGAATGCAGGATACATACCCAGTTAACAATTTTAGGTTGTAAGAACGTTTAGGTTTTTACCCTCAAAGGAATTAAATTACTGGTGCCAGTGTAGTAGGGCTATAGTCAGGGCCTAATAGACAGTGTTTTAATTCAATGTGCCATCAAAACTTTTATTTTCCCCTAATCTAATTGTCTAAAAGTAAAGCTTCAATCTGTAACTTTTGCCTCTCTGTTGCCATCTCTGTTTGAAACATAAAATTGCAGGTTACTACACGTATGTCAAATGAAGCCAAACATTTCCCAGGAAATCAGACCCGACAGCTCAAGTTGTAAATCATTATTATAAACCTACTGTTGTGAATCGGGGTAAAGTAAGTAGATCGTGTTGAACACTGATCTGTCTACTAACTGATGTGTTCATTTTAACCTAAATGTTGCATACTGCAGCTTTAATAACAGTGGATCCTACATCAGTCCTGGAATAAAAAAATTGTAATAGTTGCGATCTTAAAATTAAAAAGTGCCTGCTGCAGCTATGAATGGTTCTCCGCTTTTGCATATTAGCTATGGCCCTGCACTGTAGACATGAGTGTGACTTTAGGTTTTGATACATTTATCAGAGGGTCTTCTGCCTACGAGGTTTATGAGCTGGTCTCTCACATTATTTATCTGAAATGATATTAAGCAAACAACAGACCTCATGCAGTTTTCTGTGTAGATCATTAGCCTGTTATATTTGACAGCATCAGGGAGCAGAAAGTAATTGATACAGCCGTGCCAACAAATCATGCCAGATTCTTGTATAATCAGTAGAATTATTATCGTTGGCAACCAAATAAAGACATTACCCTGAAGACTGGAAATGCATACACACAGCTGACAATTTTGGATTGTAAGAACATTTCCCTAATGTTTCCATTAAGGACCAAAAACATTAAAATTTAGAATAGTTTTTTTAGATGTTACTGCTTGGTTATAAGAACATTATTCAAACATTTTTATTAATTCTGTAATGTTTATTAAAATATTCCACGACACAACTTTATATTATAAATAATGTTAACTTTTTTTTACTAACGTTATTGCAAGAGCGCTTTTTGATAACTTTGAGGCATGTTTTAGAGAACGTTAGACAATGTTTTAAAAACATTCCCTGTTAGCTGGGCAGTACATACAGGTTGTTGATTCAACAAGCTCAGACATAATCAGAGTTTCATTGCACTGGTTACAAAGTTGCACAGAATCATAACTGTATGTCTCTGTTATTTTTTATCTGTCTGTCTTACTGTCTGTTTGCATTATCTCCTGAGATAATAGAAAAGTTTAAAATGAGTTGTTTGTATTGGTTTTGGCTCTGTGGAGAGCGGGGTAAAGGTGTCTTCATTTATACGTCTGGAGAGGAATGTAATGTGTTTACAATGAGCTGTGAGTGTTAAAACAAACTGAAGACGTAAAGAGCTCTGGCCTGCCGTAGGCTAATTCTAATCCTTGATCTTCATATTGAGTGATATAATGTTAATGACAAATTTGCAGGTGGGATTAATCTTGTGTTGTGGAATTTGAATGTACTTGTAAATACAAAGTCTATTTATGTAATTACTTACATGTAAGCTGACAAAGTATGTTTTTACAGTACATCCCTAATTTACAGTGTCTGTTTCTTAAACATTACAGTACAGTTTAAATAAACTCTCAACCCCAGCTCAGGTTAAAGTATTCCCAAAGTATTGTTTATGGTCATAAAACAATGAATGTAATACCATTTAAATGTTTTGAACAATTTAACTAAAGAGTAAAGCCTGCCAACACAGACTGTTGATACTGTCTTTTGTCTCTCAGTTTTTACTGGCTACTTGTAAAGGCATTCCCAAGACATGTCAATAGATGTTAGAATTCCCAGAAATTAAAAGCATTTCCACAGTGTGGAGCCAGATGGACAGACAATGTGTGGTCCCTTTAAATGTTTACTGAGGGACTTCAAATAAACACCCAGAGAGGGGCACTTTTATCTGCTGAACATGGCTAAATAAAACATTTAAGGTTACAACCATTTGTTCTTTCTATGTTTAAATATAAAGTTGTTTAAGCTGCAGTTTGTAACTTTTGCCTCTCTACCACCATCTCTGTTCGAAACATAAAATTGTAGGTTACTTGTGGGGTTTTTAATGTGGATGACAAGTTTAAATTCTAAACAACAGCTGTAAGAACAAGCCACAAACGTTGCTTCATCTACAGCACCCGCATGTGATATAGTAACCAGATCTTCTTTCTGTTTGCAGATGGAATTTCCTATGAAATCAGAATGACAGCTCATATTATAAATCATTATTATAAACTTACCGTTGTGAGTCAGGGTAAGATAACGGGGTTGCTTTAAACACTGATCTGTCATGTACTGATTTTTGCTCATTATTAACCAAAGAAAAGTTATGAATTGCAGCTTTAACCTTCATGGCATATTTAACCAACATGATGAAGAAGACTGAAGAAGAGTTTGTAATGACAAAGACTGTAGAAGGTTGATGAAATGTGGCCTTATAGGACATAGTAATGAAGTAAATAATTAGATCTTTCATCAAAATAATGTGTCTTTTGACCTATTCCAGAGGATGATGCCAAGACCCTGACGCTGGTAGATTAGTGCCAAGATCATTTATCAGCTTCTACAGACCATTGACGAATGAAGCTTTCATGGTCTCGTCTGTACTGTCTACTTTTGGGGGTTGTGGAAACTCTACAGTAGGAGACCACCCATCTGCTTTCTGAGACCTGACCAGGGACACTGCGAGATTCCTGCTCACCTCACCCTTCCTGTGGTCCATCTGGGATCATTTGGTTTGACCTCCAACCACTGACTCACTGACTTTTTTTAGTTCTCACTCAACATACGTCCTTGGTGATTCTCGCCAACGCAGGAGCTGCGTATACCGGCTCTTTTTAATAGTAAATTCTCTTTAAATATAGTGGGTTTATGTACAGTAGCATATGTTCTTCATCTGGGTTTAAAGGGTCTCTTTGTGGCCCTGATCCAAGAGTGCAGCTATGTCCAATACTAGAGTTTATCTAAAGGTTACTTAAAGAAATTTTCGTATCACGTTTTTCCACAGGACTTTTTGGAATTTTAAGCTTTTTGTTCTTTTTGCAGATTGAAAGTTTGGTTCCCATTGTGTGGATTGTAACATGGATTGTAATCCCATTGTAACAGCTCAGATGTTCCTCAAAATATTCTAGTTTGTGTTTTTCAGAAGTTCTACGCATTTAAAGGAGACTGAGGGTGAGTAAATGACAACAGAACTTTTAATTTTGTGCTGAACTTTTTTTCAAGTTTGACTTTTTTCAGGATCACTAAAGTTTTCTTCTGAATGGACTTCATTTCCTAACTTCCAAGGATGCTTGGAAGAACTTCCAGGATTGGTTGCAACCATTTGGATGCAAAATTGAATGATCCCCTTTGGGCTTACAAGAAACCAAAACAAGGACATCACAAAAGTGTGATTTCACAGCAGCTCCGCCTACAGTGTGTTCATGGACCACCAACTAAGACACTGTGTGTCTGTGTGGATAACATACAGAACTCTGGAAATGACCTAAGACGTATCATATGAATATGAAGAAACCAACAACTTATTCTGTTGTGCCGTAAAATCACAGTTTGGGACAAATATAAGCAGTCACAAGCAATCTATATGTATTAAACCAATTTGGACCCTACACCTCCTTAGGTAAAGAATGTTTGCCCAGACAAAATGACATTGCACAGTTTGACTGAATGAACCAACTTTTTCCTAACTGGAAAAGCCCTTGTGTTTCCACAGGAGGAGAGATTTATTTTTCATATGAATCATATTCTTTTGATCAGCAGTTGAGGAACAGATTACATTTGCATCTTTATAGCTGAAGTGTGTCATTTCCACACTGTGAATTAAATTCTTTTTTTTTTTTGCCTGAACACTCCCCTTACCTGTTATTGGTTGGTCAAGCAAATAGCCCCGTCCCCAACCCACGCTATTGGTTAAGACAATAATGCTGTGTTTGATTACTCCACAGAGTCTGTGAACTTAAGCTGGGAAAAATGAAACAAATGAAAACCAATGAAACAGCAGTAGCCAATAATCAATGTTTATGATTTCATAAACCTTCAGTGTGAAAAGCTTAATAACAAAACAACAAAGGTTTGTGCATTTATGAACTTTTTAGAGATTTAGAGAACTAATTATGGATATGCAGCTAACAGGGCACATTCTCAGAATGTTGGCTATCATTCTCTAAAGGTTCTCTCAAAGTTTTTAAAAACATTATAGAAGTAACATCAGTAGAGCATTTTTAAACATTATGTGATTTATATCAAAAACATTATTCATAAAAGTTGTTTGTGGGACATTTTAAAAAGTTACAGAATTAAAAAAGTTCCTATAACCAAGCAATGATGTTAATACAATATCTAAAAAAACAAAAATTTTTTAACTTATTTGTTACTTAATAGAAATGTTAGGGAAACGCTCTTACAACCTAAAATAGAATAGCTATAAGTTTTAGCTGCGTATTTACTCAAATAAACTTAGCAGCTGTAAACTCTTTGGTTTCTGCCCTACAAAACCTGACATTATAAATGTAGGTGCTCTGAAAATAGAAAAGATATTTAACCAGAATCTTTTCTGGTCACCAGCATAGTTAACCACAGTGAAAATAACCATCAGTCCCAGAATATGCCCAATGACAGCAGCCGTCCAGAAATTTTACCTCATATAGTCTCTCCAAAACATACAGTTTGAGTATTTCTGGTTGTTTCTCATAAGTTTAAGTTCACTTCCGGATTGAGGGAGTATGTTCTTGGGAGTTCTTTGTTAACAGAGCGCAGGTTGTATGTTGAGTGAGTGAGCTCTCAGCCCGCCCTGGCCCTCAGTGGAGAGAGAAAGACCTCTTTATATTCTCTCTGGCTCTGTGTATTTACACCCTGATGGACAGAAGCTACAGGCTGGTTTGTGTGTGTCTGCGAAAAGCTCTCCTCTTACGATTCCACTTAGGGTCAAATGCTCATGTGGTAGGAAACTAATGCTGGTCAAATTGAAAAGGCTACAATACCATACTGTTCACTAGAGAGGAGTAAACGGTTTGGTAATTCCTGCCATTTGTCATTCAGAAAGCAGTGGGGACTGAAGCCACATTGGAAATTTGGGATATAATTTTTTATTTAAAGCTGCGATCTGTACCTTTTGCCTCTCTACTGCCACCTCTGTTTGAAATGGAAAATTGCAGGTGGCTTTACACACTTTTCTTTACGTTTGTTTAAGTCACGTAAAGCCAAATTGACATTTTCCGGGAAAACGTACCCAACACCTCAAATTAAAAATCATTATTATAAACTTACCTTACAGGTAAAGTAAGGAGAGTTTTGAACACTGATATGTTATGTACTTGCTCAAAAACTGATTTTTGTTCAGTTTTAACCCAAAAAGTTACGGATTGCAGCTTGAAATCTG